>CM077288.1:66082108-66139608 GCA_039654925.1 Anguilla pacifica
TGGCTTTCTCAGTCTCCTGACCCAAATATATGTATGCTTTGAAGAGGGCTGTCCACAAGCAAAGCACCAATCTCATGTAACATCGTAGAAGACTCAGGTGTGTTATTCTCGTAAAGGGAAGGCACACAGTGAAAATAGGGGTGTCAATATTTAGCACCCATTTTTTTGGAAAGTTTGAGGAATGTGTTATTTCGGTTGAATCCACGAATCATCATTAAAAGAGAATATCTTCCCAAATGTTCGAGACTGAAAATATTGCTCAGTGCTTGTATAATTTATTTCATACATTTGTTTTTTTGTTCATCTTTCTCAATGGCTTGAATAATAATTTCACAGGGTTCTCTATGTCTATCAGTTAGAAGTGTCTGCTACACGAATGCAATGTCTTTCCATCCCTCTCTCTCCTGTTCTTTCGCTCCATCTCTCTCTACCTCCCCCTCTCCATCTCTCTCCTCCACCCCCCCGACACCCCCCCCCCCCCCCGCGTCGTCTCAGAAGCCATAATCGACTTGTAGGTGACTGCCTAGGGCCCTAAGGTGTGAAGCCGTGTCTGAGCACTAGGTATGGATCCCAGACCCGCTCTGTCCGTGTCCAACGCCCCTAAATTAACAGCCTCCCTCTAAACAACCCGATTCCCTTTTGCATTCCGAGCCATTAGTCAAGAAACGATTAGCTGCATCAATTAAGGGGGATAATGTTTTACTTTAATTGAATGCCAGAGGAGTCTAATAGCTCTCTCTTTCTCTCTCTCTCTCGTTTCTCTCGCTCTCTTGTTTTCTCTTGTCTTGTTTCCTCTCTCACTCTCTTTATTTCCTTCTCTCACTCTCTTTCCGTCTCTCTTCTGTTTTCTCTCTTACCCCCTCTCTCCCTCTCTTGCGCTCACCCTCTCTCTCTCGCTCACCCTCTCTTTCTCTCTCTCTCACCCTCTCTCTCTCACTCACCCTCTCTCTCTCCCTCTCTCTCTCTTGCTCACCCTCTTTCTCTTACCACCCTCTCTCTCTCTCTCGTGCTCACCCTCTCTCTCTCTCTAACCCTCTCTCTCGCTCTCTCTCTCTCTCTCGCTCACCCTCTCCCTTCCTCCGTGTTAATGGATTGCACTCTATATTCTGCTGTCCAAGGAGCCTGACACCTGGATCAATATATTTTGCTTGGCAGGGCAGCGCTGGGTTCCCAGCCTTAAGCTTGGGAGGCTATGGTTTAGAGATGCTCCTTTTAGGCAGAGGATAATGAAGTGCAAATTAGAGAGAGTGGCAGGTCTGGGAAACAGCCTGTGTACTAATTGGTTCGGATCCTTCCAGCCCAATGAACACGGGCTGGTCTTTGACACTGGAAAAAGATCCACAGGAACCAACGCGCCATCTTTTTTCTTTTTTTTTTTACTGCATTTCATTTAAAGGATTCAACAAAAAATAAAATAATAATAACGGTAATATAAAATCAAGAAAGCATCTGCCCATGCATGAAATTGTTTGATAACAACCAATGCGCATTTTAACATTTTGCTCTTTCGAAGCACTTGATGTTTTTATTTATTTATTTATTTTGTGTAATAATCCATTATGCATGCAGGAAGACTGGTTAGGCTTTTTATCAACGCTGTTTAAAAGAGCAGACACGGCATCGTCACCCGTGTATAATGCAAGGTGTGTCTGAGATATTTACCATTTCTCCAGATTCGGTGGGCCAGGACCTTCTGTAAAACCAGACCAGCTGGGTTCATACATGCATTTAACCTGAGAGAGCTGGAGGTCACCCTCTGATCTGTTTCAGTTTTTATTTAATGAACTGTATTACGCTGAAGGTGATTCAGATATTTTTATTTCTCCTATACTCATTTTGCATTACAAGGGAACATGCATCATCTTCATCATTACTGTTGCCCGCATTTCAATCATCATCACCATCATCATCATGATCATCATCATCATCATCACCATTATCATCATCAACAACATCATGATCATGATCATCATCACCGTTATCACCCTAAATTCCTGCTTTCTTTAACGTTTTTAGATCACGTACACACTCAGAATGACTTAGTTTGTTTTGTTTTGACCATGCCTTTTCCATTATGAGGCAGAATCCATCGCATTGAATCACTACGCACATATTTCAGAGCGCCGAACTAGAAGAACTCCCCTCATGCATTATAGGGTCGAGGCGCAGCGAGTGGCCATCTTCCCTTTACATCTAATGAGTGCTTTCCCCATTAATCCCCCTAACGACACGCCTTCATTGACAAAACGAGAATTATCTTTAAAGACAAATATGTTGGACTCCGTCAGGCTGCATGTGGGGGAGGGGGGGGGGGGGTGGGGCGGGTGGTTGGGGAGGTGGCAGGCGGGGGGTGGGGGGAGAACCCTGTGATTTGTGTTTTTGTTTTTATCTTCTGCGAAAATGGCTGGGATGGCTTAAACTCCCATCTGTTCCTCTCAGACTGCAGGAGAAAAAAAGGAAGAAAAAAAAAGCCGCTATTGAAAATTATCCTGCAAGGAAACGGTCGTACAATTCAGACTCAAGTGATCATTTTTTGTCAAGTACTCCACTTAGGCTCAGAACCATGTTCTTTCAGGGCCTGTTTAAAAACATAACTTAATTCTGACAAAATATCAAGTGCCATAATGGCTATACAAGTAGTTTCTGCCATCTTCTGTCATGGATTGTTTTTTTTTCTTGTTTTTTTTTTTTTTTTAAATAACAACCTCATGCAGCTATTTTTATTTAAGTCATCCTTACCCACTCAGCTGTTGTAATTGCCTTCATAAAGATGACAGGACTGTGGCTCTGGTGCTAATGTGCCCCTGTCTGGTATTTTCAGAAGGACGCTCACTTTTTTTTTGTCAACTGTCAAATTGCTGAGAAATGTCTGTCAGTTTCCGTCCTGTTGCTAAGTGCCGCATTTGCCGAGCTACGTGCCAAAACAAACGTTTTAATTGTTACCAATCCCACCCCCCCCCCCCCCCCCCCGCATGGTCCTTCAACCCCCCTGTACTGCCTGAAGACAAAGTAACGTACTCACCGAGGGGGTGACATGTTAAAATGTAAGATGCGAAAGGCCTAGTGTAACCCTTCGGACTGGAGGAACGCAAGCAAAGCTCTGCGAGTGCTTTGCTCCTGACCATCGCTCTGGAGCGCATTCGCCCTGTCGCCGACTCCGTCGCCTGTCTCGTTAAGCGGACACGACTGTGTCACGCACGGCGCGTAAAGTTTGCTCACTTAATTAGCCTCTGCGCCTGGAATGCCAGTTCGACCCGACGCTGCGGGTTCCTAACATCGCAGCACCAAGTTAGAGCCGCTTTTTTCCAGATGAGCCAAGGTAAACGCAAAAGAACATCATGAAAATATATATCTTTTTTTTCTCTCACACTCACATACACACATACACACATGCGTGCACACACAAACACACACGCACACACACAAATGTCATGGACGCACACACACACATGCACACATCCTGTATATCTCACAACCACACACACACACGCACACCCACACATACATCCTGTATATCTCACACACACGCACACACACACACACACACACACACTCGTCTACAGCACACATGGCCCGCCACAGACGCGGCCTCCTGGCGCACTGGAGTTTGGAGAGAGAGAGAGAGAGAGAGAGAGAGAGAGAGGCGCGAACGGGATTTAGCGCCAGCTTGATCAGTTTATGGCCTGCCATGCCTGATGCCACAGATGAAGTGCAGACAGCTCATCCCACATTCGCTGGCTCAAAAGTGCAACTCAGCGCTTCTGAGATATGTAAATTCTGCGCTGTAAATTCATGAGTAAAATCAATGGCACTGGTTTTTATTGAATCAATCACGGGCAATATCAATTTAGCGCTTGCCTGTGACAGGCCAGGTACAGACCGGTCGCGAATAGTAATGCGAAAATATGAAGGAATCGGGCGAGCGGGAGCAGATTGAAATACCGTTTCCTGTCGGCAATTAATTCTGATTTAGAGCTTCGGCTTGCGCGCCGCCTGCTTCCAAAGTGTTATTATATTTCAAAAAATAAAATACTTGATTGATCCTTTAAAAAAAAAAAAAAAAGAGCTGCCAACCATGATGGTTTCCATTAGAACATGTAATATAAATTGAAGTAGATGTAACATGTTTTAACCATGTTCTAAGAGAAAAAAGATTAAGAGGATAGTGTAAATTTAAAAACGCTGTTGAAGAGCTGTTGGTTTTACATTTAGTCATGATGACGCCGCTAACAACAATTTGACAATCTGTCACAATATACACATACACACATGCAGTACACACACACACACACACACACACACTGCTGTAAAATAAAGAAGACATGCAGTCATCCCTTGGCTGGTTTGTGCAAGCCCAACATCTATGCAGCTTTGACCAAGCACATTAAAATCACCAAAAACCCACAAGAATCTTAGAATAGACAAAAAGAGTCAGAGGATATGCTTTGGGAGAACCTTTACCTGATTTTATTTTATCATTTCATTTTATTTCATTTTTTTAAGTTAGAGTTTATTTTTCTTTATTCCTAAAACCAAAATAGGATAGCAGGTCCTGTTCTTGCTACTGTACCTTCAGGGCTACATTATGACTTTTTAATATGCCCTCTGGAGACCCAAGTTTCTTCACTTTCAGCTTTCCTGACTTTTGCTAATCAGCTGTGCGAGTGTCTGCCAGTTAGCGAGTAGCTTCTCCCGTCTTTCTCCCAGTAGGAACTGAATCAATCGTCTTCTCGGTGACCATGTTTTTCTGTAGTCTCTGGGAAGGTTATACGACATTAATGGTCCTAAAAGATGTTGTTTCTTTATTATTTATTTTTATTCCTTTTCATCATGAATCATATTCTTTGCTGGGTTTTTGCTTTTCTCCTCTGTGATCTGTCGTACAGTGAGCGTGGGAAGACTTCAGAAAGAAACATGAAAAAAAAAATCAGCAGTACGCGTTACATAAGGCAGTTCTTCACCGCTTTGATATAACCTAATGATTCATCTGAAGATTTTAATTAGCAACAGTTAATTTCACGAACACAAAAGCTTTTTAAAGTGCGCGGACATGTGTTTTTGATAGGTCAAAGCACTCATTGACTTGACTGAGTGGAAGGGTTTTGGAAATAATTTATGCGCTGTATGGTTGAGTTGTTGATCATCCACAGACATACAGTATTGCACACTGTACTTTTTCCCCCAGCAGTTGATCATTCATTAACCACACAAACAAATTCAAGACTTTCTTCTCATGGACTGAGATTGCTGCATAGCAGTTTTAGTCCAGCAGTACACGCCGACCAACATCCACATAATCAATTTGATCTAATCAGTAGAAGTATCAAGCTTTATCTCATTACTTCTTTCCACATTTTTTAGTTTGTTAAACATTTTTTTTTTCTAGACTAAATATAGCCCCCAGGGTTTGACTGACAGCCAATCAGCCCAGGAAGAGAAACATACTGGGATTATAGCTCGGTATTTACAGTAAGTGGCAGGTACTGTATATTACTGCTACAGCATTATCCTGTATAAA
The DNA here is from genome assembly GCA_039654925.1 of Anguilla pacifica. NCBI lineage: Eukaryota > Metazoa > Chordata > Actinopteri > Anguilliformes > Anguillidae > Anguilla > Anguilla pacifica. The sequence goes on from CM077288.1 coordinate 66,087,627, forward strand.
TGGCCAAAACGTATGTCCCTGTCACACAAAAAGAAAGTTGCCATGAGCTTATCATTATAGCATCAATATTTACAGCAGTGAAATGTGTAAATGTCACACAATGTCCTGTATGTTCAGTATTGATAAGAGTATATAAGGGTATTGAAATTGTTGATAGCAAGGTCACATTTGTGCAAGTAACAAAACTACTTTTTCCTTAGCATTGACTGACAAATAAAGGAAAGAATTTTATTTTATTAATAACTGAAATAGTGAAAATATGAATGAAGTGAATGAAATCCAATGCTTGCATCAATTGTTAAGTTAAATTTAAGGACAAATGTTGAATACAGGTTATCTACGTATTGTGTCAATGGCTCAGAGGATTTTGAAACCTTTGTTTGAGCTATGTAAAGGTAAAGACACACACAAGCAAACCAAAAAAAAGAAAGAAAAAAAAAGAAAAACATTTCCTGCCAAGTACACGGCTGATGAAATGTTTAAAATAGTCCTGCAAGACAACATCTGCAGAAAGGCTGCAACACTTAAACACACGGTATGAACCTTGCAGATCTAAGACACAAAGGAGCCACAATGCTTTCACCTTGAAACCAAGCCAAAGGTCAACATCTTGCATTGCCTTTGAAACAATTAGCAACAGGTGCAAGACGGAGGTGAATTTTCTGTGTCACTGTGCGATGTTTAATTTGTTATGGTTACCTGACACGGGTCTGATTTGAATCTGGTTTTGAATTAAGTCAGTGTAATTCCAGTTGGTTGGTAGGGGATGGGGGATGGTGGTGTTTGTGGGTGCATAGAAATGGATCTTGTCAAATGTCAGATAAACCCATTTCAGTCAGGACGGCTCACATATTTGGATTAAATATACTAATGAATGAATATGCAAAGTAATTATTTTGGTTTGGTGCTGAATGGATCTGCTTTAGGTATATCTGTGCACACACTAACCTATGTAACATGAATCATGATACATATCCCCCACTAAATGAGAGCAAAATCCCAACAAAAAAGAACCCCTCAGTACCTGCAAGCAGATCCAAACGCCTGGCGGAAGCTGGGGGGTGATAGTTGAGCGCAATTCTGTGAGCTGGAGCAAGCAGAGCATGCAAAGAGCAGCACAGGCGATGAGCAGCACTGGGGAGGCCTGACTGTCAGTTTTAAAAAAGCACTCCATTAGTTACGGGAGTATGTGATAGGTTGAGTATGAGAACACGTAGTGATGTGATTGGTTGCTTATGAGAGTGTGTGGTGCAGCAAGAATTTCCTGACTCAGCTTGATCTCATGCGCATTTCACGTTGCCCACGCATTGGTATGTAGCAATCAGTTCCGAATCGGTTCCGAACCTCTGGATGTGACCTGTGTGTGGATGCGGAGGTGCGTTTCTTAGCATTCAGGTGCTTTTTTTTTACACCCCAACATCGCACGTGACTCTCCCCACACGCGACCCTTCACTGTGTGCACGCGTGTCGCTTCGGGGCCCAACGCGGCAACAAGCACAGGGCCGCCTACGGCTCGCTGCTAGGATAGTTAAAATTCCGATTTGGGCCAAGACGCGTGACATTACATTACAGAACTTGCGGAACTTTTTTTACATAGCATTTTACATTGCATCCCTTCATACAGCTGGCCATATGCTGAAGCAATGCAGGTTAAGCACCTTGATCAAGGACACAACAGCAGTGTCGTACCCGGGAATCGAACCTATGACCTTCCGGTTGCAAGCCCAGTTCCCTTACCCACTATGCTACACTGCCGCCGTGACTGTCCGAACGCAGCTTAGCGCAGCAACGCGATGGGGGCTTCTGTGTCACACACTGACGTTCGGAGCTCGTCTGTGAAGCAGATCACAGACATGTGTGTCAGTACATGGTGGGAGCGGAATGAAGAAATAAAAAAAAGCTCTCTCTGTAAGAGCGGCGAGCCTTCGTTTGCGCACCGGGGGGGGAAACACGAGCCCCTCACCGGCGCCGTGAGCGCGACCCGCCTGGTTAAACAGTCAGCTGGCTGCCAGCCCGTTTTTAAACAGCGAAACGCGTTTGAAGTGAGACGCGCGGGAGGCGATAGCATCGACGGCCCCGCTGAACGACACCGCTGTAACAGCAGCCCGTGGAGAGAGAGAGAGAGAGAGAGAGAGAGAGAGAAAGAGAGAAAGAGAGAGGGAGCGGAAGAGAGAGAAACACATAGAGTTATGGGCTTCTGTAAAACTAAACCATAATCTAGCATTCATATTGTACTTTTTTCTTTGTTTTTTACTGTTTCTAATTTTGTAAACTCTGCTTCGACAACAACAAGTGCCCATATTTGTCATGCCAATACAAATTTTGAAATATTGAAATCTGAAATATTTGAATTTGAGAGAGTGAGAGGAAGAGAGAGAAACAGTATGTGTGTGTGAGAGAGAAGGACAGAGAGAGGGAGGGAAGGAAAGAGAGAGAAACACAGCGAGAGAGTCAGTGCGCGTGTGAGAGAGAGAGGGAGAGCGAAAGGAAGAGGGAAAGAGAGAGAGAGAAATACAGTGACAGATACTGTGAGAGAGAGAAAGAGAGAGAGATGGAGGGAAAGAGAGAGAGAGAGAGGGAGCGCACGGCAGACGTAAGGAGCGTCAGCGTGGAGCAGACGGAGGCTGGCGCGTGTGCTATCTCTTCCAGGGAGATAAGGATGCGCGTCTATCTCTGCTTTCATGTTTCCTGCTGCAGCGTTTCTGCCTCCTCTCAGCCACGAGGAGTTTATTATCAGAAAGCAGGCCTCAGTAACTGCCACCCTCTCTCACACACATACACACCCTCTCTCTCTCTCTGAAACACACACACACTGTCTCTATCTCACTGTCTCTTTCACTCTCTCTCTCTCTCTCTCATAGTCACACACCCACCCACACACACCGTCTTTCATTGTCTCTCTCTCTCTCTTATTCTCTCACTGTGTCTCTCTCTCTCATCTTGTGTTGCATCTGGGGCTAAATAGAGAAGCTGGGTACAGGGAAGGTGGGTGTGATAGGAACTGTAATGTTTCGAAGCGCATCTTTTCTCAGCCTCAGACTGTACTTGTGTGTGGGTTAGTTTGTCTGTGGTTTTGTGTTTGTGTGTGTGTGTGTGTGTGTGTTTGTGTTTTTACTGAAATACATGTGTGTACATGCACACATACTCTCACACCTTTTGTGTGTATGTGTTTTTGTGGATATACATGTGTGTGCATTGCATCTTTACACATGTCTTCGTTCACTGTATGTCTCTGTGTGTATGTCTCTGTGTGTGTGTGTCTGTGTGTGTGCGCGCGTGTGTGTCTGTGTCTGTATTTAACATTTCTGGTGCATGAAACCCAACTCGACGACAAGCCCATGCATGAGTCCATCTGACAGCCGGGGCTGCGGAGCGGGACAGCGAAGCACGCTCTCCTCTGTATCAGATGATGCTGTCTGCGCTCTCTCCAGGCAGGAAGGAGCGGGAGCGACACCGGACCCTCCGCCGCGGCTCTCCCCCCCCCCCCCCCCCGCCGTCCGCCAGGCTTCGGTTACTGACAGTGTGCAGCGCACGAGGCGGCTCCATCGCTTTCGCCAGCAGAGTATCGATCCTGTCCAATGGCTTGTACAAGAATAACAACATTATTAATTGCTGACTGATCTCGGGCCGGCAATTGGATACTTCATCCCCGGGCGAGTTGAAAAAAAAAAAAACGAAAAAAAAAAAACAAAACCTTGTGTTTATTTTTTTAACTATTTTTTTCCTCCATTTTCCATTTTCGACCAAAAGGGCCTGCAGTTGGCATAATTTGAGTCGGAAATCACTCAGATTGATTTGGGTTGGGGTAATGAACGGGGGGGAGGGGGGGGGGGTCGAGGGGAGAGAGAGGGGGCAGGAGGTCACGTTAAGCAGCACACACACTCCTCTGGAATACCGTCCTCTTCGCCATCCCATTCGGAAAACATCACATTTCGCGCCGTGCGGCGTATCCGGTTGCTGCTTCGTGATACTTGATTATGATTCTCCGTAAGGTTCTCCCAAGGAGAAACAAAAAGAGAAATAAATAAATAAATAAATGGTTTCATTTGTCACTTGTGAATCATTCGGGGCGCAGGGTGAAGAATCGATAAAACACCCTGCAGTCACGTTCCCATTTCGGACAGCGTGTGGAGGAGCTGAAGACCTCTGCATAACTACAGGCCAATCCGGCTGCTGCTACTCGCCGACAAAATGTCTGCCTGTGTCACAGCACACGCACATCTGGCGTGCATTGTGTTGAGCACATTGTATGATTAAGCGCACTATTAATGAAGCACATTGTTAAGCACATTGTATCGATTAAGCGCACTCTATTGATTAAGTGCATTGGATTGATTAAATGCATTACATCAATTACATGCATTGTATTGATTAAGCACATTGCATTGATTAAACGCATTGTATTGATTAATCACATCGTATAACAGGGGAGCAAATACATTCACAAAGCAGAATGTTGTCAAAACTGTCTCATGAGTTTCTTTCCAGTGTAATTGCTAAAAATGGTGGACCTGCATCACTCTGTTTCAGGAGCCATTTTTACATATTGATCTCTTGTTGGATACAAGGCTATCACACGATTACTTACATACAAATTATAGGTGCGTTACTTAAGTTAGTAGCCTTGTATTTAGGATGTAGCGAACAAGGCTCTGTAGCTGGCTTAATCATCTTCTCAGTTTGCAAGATGATAAAGCCACGTTAAATTTGGTTCAATTCATATCGCAGAAATGTTGCACTTTGTAGTTAAGCAAAGCCAGCACTGCCGGGCCAGAATTGGTACAGATCCAGCCTGGAGTCACTGGGTCTCTGGTTAGCTTGCTAGCTAAGCGAGTAGCTAAATGTTCTCTTGCTTTAGCTAACTACTTAGCTTGCAGTGCTTTAGCCAGTTGGCTAATAACGGGTAATAATGTCCAATGCAGATCCTATGTGAATAAGCACATGGCTACGCACATGCTTAGCGTTGTATCCAAGAAAGCGATCGATACATCGAAACCGACACCTGAACCCGAAACAGGTTGATGCAGGTTTTTGCAGGTCCACCCTTTCGCCCATTTCGGTCAAAATTGCAATTGCGCCGGGACGTTTCGAACATGCTGTACTCCACAGGTCGACAAGTCCCTTCACCGAGGGCGAATCTCCACGAAAAAACCCATTCCACACGGGCGCAGAGCACACCGTGTCTCAACCCCCTTCCCCCCCTCCCGCCCAACTGATCTATAATGTAAGGGGTTTGCAGCACGGGCTAAAGGTTGGCGAACCGTGCCTGTAACCTGAAGGTTTTCTCGTTCAGATCCCCCAGGGGTGATGCTCCTGTCATGGTCATCATGACCTGCCTCGCTTCAATGAGCCCCAAGCTGGGTAAGAAGGCTGCCATGCTTTTTCCAGGATGAGGCCATCTGATCAGGAAATCAATAATGTAATTGCAGCTGCGTACGTCTGCAGGAGTTCCTAACAATACGTGCAAATAAAATTTCTGTTAAGTTTTCTACTGTTTCTTTGTTTATTTCTTTAGAAAGCATTAATTTACTGCCTATGCAGCAGTGTCTTTAGAAGTAGTAATTTCATCAAGCTGCTTTATATTTTCTGTAATAAATATTTTGAAGGTAATGTTACTTAATGTACTTGGTGTAACCTTTTTTAAATTTATTATAGCCTTTTATATTTTACTTTGAAGTTGCTGCTAGAATTTAAAATATCTGTCCTGTGAGAACTTGTTAAGATATTGCCTGGGACCAGACTAAAAAAAAGGAACTTAGGAAAGAAGTGAAGGTCAAGGAAGTGTCCCATCTTTTTCTTTAAAAAAAAAAAAAAGATTTTGTTTATTAAGCACCACAGGGAATAGATAAACATAAAAATGCACAACTAGTGGTCTTTGAGTTTGGACAACGAACAAACAATGCCTACAATTACATGCACTTGTGGTTTGCCGAAATGTGTTTTGGAACATGATGTCAAATCTAATTCCTTCTGCATAAAACACTAATTACAGAGTATTTTTGTTCAAAGATTTACAAAAATAAACATCTCCGCAACTTTTTGTTCGGCTTAGTGGGACCACAGTCTCCCACAAGGCCTTTGTTCCTTTTGTGCCCTCAGCTGTACAAACGCCGCACTGGGCATTCTGGGAGAAGTAGGCAGTGAGGGGGAATGAGAGGATGGCTTGTAAAAACATTTACAGAATGTTGGGTTTGATCTGGAGAATTTCTTAATGCATCATGACACCAGACCCCACATCACGCCTGAAAAGGATGTAAAAATGTAATTAAAATGTATCTGTTTGTTCTGGAAAGAATGGTATATTTTTAAAACCCAGATATTGTTGAGATATATTGGCCTCATGAAAAATATAAAAATACTATTTTTGAGTAAACTTTACCCGTAAACAGCCGTGTGAAATGTACATCGATGAGCGAGACTCCACACCTGTGTCATACGGAAGCGTTAATGTCATCTGTCTTTCCAATGAAAGGGAAACTGTACTGAGCAGACCTGGGTCAAATACGTATTTGTTTTGGATTCAAATACTTTTCTGTGCTCTATTGATCTTGCCTGGTGTAATTGAGCCTGTCAATATGACCAGAAGGCGGGGTCTGCACTTTTTGAGAGTATTTCATTGGTTACAATGCACCAGACAAGATCAGCGAAGTGTAGAAAAGTATTTGAATCCAAAACAAATACGTTTTTGACACCAGGTCTGGTACTGAGTATGTGCAGACGCCAAGCCCCTTCGCCCGTTCCGGTGCAAGCATTATATCTCCCGGTGGTGTCCCCTCCCCTCCCCCCCCCCACCCCCCTTTCATGTTTTTGTCAGATCTGTGAATGACAGAGTACACCTGGCCACACGGCTGCATCGGCGAGCAGCCCAGGATCCGTCTGCAGTGCATTCTGGGAGCCGAGCTCATTACGGACCCGTACTCTGCCCTCTTTTGTCAAACCCCCCCCCCTTCCTCTACCCCCCCACCCCCCCACCCCCCACGGCCCGCACATTCACCTGCTGCTGTCTCTCCAGATGTCAAACACGTACATGCAGGTCTGCTTCACACGCTCCTGTGATCTCTGCCTTCCCAGCATCCCTCAGTATACCCCACCCCCCCACCCCCCAGCCCCCCGAGTCTCCAGCCCCCCAACAAGAAGGATCTGCGCTATGGAAGCTCAACAGAAGTTTATTTACTAATTTATTTTCTCTCAGCCAGCACAGTCCATCATCCCCCGCCCCCCCACCCAGAAGATGGCCATGTTCCTGTGCTAGGTGGTGTAATTGTTTTTGTTTTGGTTTTTTTGCGCGTCGCTGAACGATCTCTTCTGTTTCCCAGACTTTTTTTCTTTTCGCCCACGCTCTGATAGAGGTTTGTCGGAGGTACAGTGTGGTACTGTGATCCCCCCCCCCACCCCCCACCCCCCCCCAAAAAAAAAGAGAGTGCGAGAGAGAGCGAAAGAGAGTGAAATGCTGTTGTATGTGTCTGCTACCTCCATTGCCCTCAGGAAACGAAAAAGGATCTGAAGACATTTCGGTCACGCTGACTTTAAAAGTGGGTGCTAAAAGAGTGCTAAAATAAAATTGAACAGAGATGAGAGGGAAAACATGGTGCCTAGAAATGATCTTTTACGGCAACGTACTTATGCTACTGTTGTGAATGTAGAGCCTAGCAATCAGAGCTACTGTGGTTTATATAGTGGCGTGTATACTCTACTGTGCCTTCCAGACCATGATCTATGTTTCAAATATGTGTTGCGTTGCTATTGTCAAATTAACAGTCAACTGACAGAAATTCAGTAAACTCCGGTGTATGAGAACTGATGAATGGTAGGTATAAAAATAGGTCCATCAAGACAGGGTGAATTTTGAAGGAGTGTTTTCAGTCATTGTAAGAGTTTCATCATTGGTAATAGCTCTATTGCGCTGCTAAAAGTTTAAACAGTTTTTTTATTTTTTTTGTTTAAATTTTTATATAACATTGTTTCCCCTTAGATCTATCCTGATCTTTCTGTCCTTTTTTAAAATTGATGTTCGTTAACTGAAGCAATGAAAACATCCCCAAAAACTGTTAAATCTATGCATGTGGATTGGCCATACTTACTATTGCTGGTGTCTTAGTGAATGGAGGCAGATTCAGATGTTCCCCCCCCCCCCCCCCCCCCCCGCCTCAACCAGAGCTGATTCGCCAAGACCAGAACGAATGTACCAATCGGATCATTTTCAGTGAAGAGGCAGGACGGTTAATCATTTCTTTATTTTTCATTTATTTTTTTGTTTTTTCACCTGGTGGATCCTCCTCGGGCTGGCCGTGGCTCCAGATAAGTTTTAAGCATTCTGTGAGTCCACCCAAAAAAAAAAAAAAAAGCCTTCCTCACCTCACTTTTTTCCCCTCGGCCTTTGCCTGTGAGCGAGCAGCCGCCCGCCTCCGCTGTCGTACCAGTGAGCGTGTGCGGGACGGAGGCTGGGATCGAGCTGTCGCCCGTGATCGCGGTACGAGGGGAATGCCTCAGGCGGGACGGCGGCCGCCCGGACGCTGATTGAACAATCCGGCTCTCCGCGACTCCGGTCACCGGTGCACCAAAACGCAGGCCGGCTAATCTCCCACAATGCCCTGTGATGTGTTGTCATTAGCTCCGTGGGCAGCGACGTCTTTTCAGCTGTGGAGAGGGTTTGCACTCTTTTTTTTTCCCCACAATGTAAAAAAAAAATGCTGGAGTTTAAAACGGCCCTCATAGAAAGTTAGAAGAAAAAAAAAAAAACTTTCGCTTACGTAAGAATAGAGATTTTAAGATTTTGATGGGTCCCTAAATTTAGTCTGCGCCAATTTGATCCGAAATGGAAAGAGCAGTGACACACAGCATAAAGGAAGCAAATGAGACAGGTGGGGAGACAGCGCCATTCTAAGAGCAAAAGTGGTACTCATGTGCCTGAGAGTCAAAAACTGCGAGCATAAATAATTCATCCCATACACCAACTCCGCTTTTAGTACTCGTGGATTGTTTCCCCGAAGTTTCTGTGAAGCTGAAACAAGTCTGCTAAACACTCACTCACTCTCTTTCTTTCTCTCTATCTTTCACAGACACACATGCACAGACACACACACATACACACACAGTCTCGTTTTTGTGAGTCGTGAGGTCTGTCAGGTTTTGATCACTTACTGTATAAGGACCCGGCACATGCAATTAGGCAAATAAACATTCACACATCATAAGTTCAAAGCAAGCACCGAGCACATTTTTCTTACATTAAAAGTACAATATCATCTTATATAGCCTCATCTTTTTTTTATTTAACTTGATTTAATTCAAGAGCGAGACTTGAAACTGTAATGACAATCCCATTATCAGTTTCCTTACAAAAAAAAAGAATTGGTTTGCCCTTTCATACAGCTGAGAATAATTTTTAATAGTATAATTAATGGATGTGAGGACTATTAGAGCTACATTCAATCTAAAAAAATACTCAGTGTTGTTGTTTGAAAGACAATGCATATTTTATCCATTAAAAATGCAGTAAATTGAAAAAAAATGAGCATCACCTTCCTTTCTTAAAATATGCCTTGCCTTTGAAAGTAGTTTAAAATAGGTAGCAGGCGCATTGTCTTCTGTTTAAAAGACAAGGTACGTTTTGTCCATTAAAAATGCAGCAAAAAAATAAATAAATTAGGATCACCTTCCTCACCTAAAATATAGGTTAATTTGCACTATTGGCAACTAGTACAATGTGATTTCAGTTTTTTGGTTTTTTTTTGTCTTTTCATTTCAGCCCTTGTAATGACTAAAATAAAGTGGCAGTCGCTGGCAGGAAAATTGGAGGGAAAACAGACGAGGCGTGAAAGTCAACCGCCATCATTCACACTCAGAGAGACAGGACACGGGCGTACAGACAGCTACACAGATGAAGGGCCACCGTATGGACGCCACGGCATGCTACGTAGCGACAGGGCTAACACGGTGGTACTATTTCACACTCTTAAGGGCCAGGCTACAGAAAGGGAGGGAAGGATTAAACACAGATATGGACTTAGGCTTACCCAGCCTGCCGTATAGCAACAATGCTAACAGCGTCATTCACAGTCTGAAGGCTACCCCTGTGGCCATTCACAGTGACACACAGGCAGGTAAAGATGTATTATGGACAGCAGGCTAACCCAGCAGATAGCAACAGTGCTAATAGCATCATTAACACTCAAGGGGGTGGGGGGCGAAGACCCAGCTACGCACACAATAACATTGATAAGGCTACATTATGGAAGGCTAAAATATGAACAATCACAGGCAGACAAAGGGCATGATATGGACAGCCATCTCCACAAAAACAGCACAGCTTTCCGAGATCACCCTCTGAGCTCAAAAAACATTTGGGTAATGAACACAAATGGTTCCTTTTGACCGGATCCTTTTTTTAAAAAAAAAATCATCAGATCCCCCCAATGAGACACACAAAAACAGCGCTTCAGTTCTCCTCTTAATTTATGGACAATTCTGAACCATTTTTAACCGCATTTATTGTGATCTAACAGATGTACTTCCCTTGGATGAGCTTCTCCGTGGTTTTGGTTTTCTAGTTATCTGAGCGGAAAGGCACGATGTTGTGTGCATCTATTCGCTTGCTGATAAAAAAGAGTGGAGTTTATTGTTGAACAGAAGTGACGCACACCTGGATTGTGGAGGTGCTGCATGGTGGGCGAAACATGAATTGAAAAAAGAAAGAAAGCCATCGCGCTCTCGAGCTTCGATGCACAGGAAATCATCGTTTGTTTCAGATCAATCCAGCGTTTTGGCATTAACGGTTGTCTTCGTCGGGGTATCGCTGCCAAAACGTTGCTTTGGTTTTAAGCAAACACAGAGATGCTGTGCAGAGAAGCTTGAGAAAGCAGCAGCCGTATTTTTAATTTTTTTTTATGTGGAGTTAAACCACAGATAGTATTATACGTAATAGTATTATGAAACCTTCCAGTGAATTAATATTTAACTTGTGATATGTAAACTCTCATAATACTAATTTCTGTATTCAAGTAAGTTACAAAAACATCCACAGTACCTGTGGTAGGTACATGTCAGCATAGGCATTTATTACACACACCAGCTTTGAGCTGTGAGTATAAGATCCACAATTACAAATGTGCGATGCACATTGCACTGAGTTAATTGTTTAATAACCAATTAACTAAAGCTATTACAGCGAACGGACAATTGTGCAGCCACACCAATGAAAGATCCCATTTACGCAATTAGCAGCACATGCATCACAGAGCACAGTGAACAGCACATTGCACGAACCAAAAGACAAGAATTTGTGTGTGTGTGTGTGTGTGTGTGTGTGTGTGTGTTTGTGTTTAAAAAGCATTACAAAAAGTTCCCCTTGTATTTTCTTTGGGAATATTGCGCAATACCTAAATATGAAAATTTGTGAGCTGAAACTGATGTGACTGGTGTGTTAATCAGGATTAAATTATCTCCACCCTGCTGATAAAGATGCAGAATGAACATTCAGTACACATTTTAGGCACTGTCTGTTTCTGTAAATGTGGCATAAGCAAAAAGTAAAAAAAAAAAAAAAAATGAAGATAATAATCCACACCAAAAACATCACTCTACCGTGTCAAATAGGCCAAGAAGAGCATTCAGGAAGGCGCTATTAGGAAGTGGGTGTCACACACTGTCAAACTAGTCACATGAAACCTCACAAAGAAGCAGAAAGCAAGTGATCTGCTGTATGTAGTTTTGCAGACACCTATAACATATTCAAAGCAGAATATGGTGTCTGTGATATGCTTGTCTCACACTGTATTTTTAAAAAAAAAAATTTTTACAGGCGCTCTAGAGTTAATTAGAAGGCTTCCTGAACTTAAAGTTTCGCACTTGTAGGGTAAAAGCAGAGGGGTGCGCTTTAAGGAGATGTGCAGGAGAGGCAGGGGGAAGCAGTCGGAGAGCATCGCTTTTTCTTCACTTTTGTCACCTGACTTCTGTCATTTTGTGGTGCGCATGGGAAATATAATGTAACATAGTGACGAGAACAGGCCATTCAGCCCAACAATGCTCGCCACTTTCCTGACTAAATTGGAGTGCTCTGATTACCTACAGACTAGATAGTGTCTAACACCGTATCAAGCCTAGTCTTGAAAATCCACAGAGTTTCTGCCTTTACTTACGTGACCTGGCAGGCTATTCCACACATTGACTACTCTCTGCCTGCAAAAAAATTCTTCCTGATGTCTGTATGGAATTTGCCTTTTGCTAATTTACATTTAGGTCCCCTCGTTGTACTAACAGAACTCAACCGGAAGCACCTCTTGTAGTTCACTTGGTGCATGCATATGAGTGGATGCATACCGGTGGGGGAAAGTGTAATGGGGGGGAGGGGGGGGGAGGGGAGGCTGGTGGAATGATCCAGAATATCTCTGCCTTTAGAGCGTCCTTCCCAATCCCATCCCAATGATGTTACACTATATGACCAAAGGTAGCTGGATGCCCCTTGGTCTGGGGCTGTTTTTCATGGTTTTGGGCTCGGCCTCTTCCGGAGTTCTTAATGCAATGACATTCTAATCGATTCCTTGGTTCCTTCTTCGTTGCAACAGTTTGGGGAAAGTCATTTTCCTGTTTCAGCATGACACTGCCACCGGGCACTCTGCAAGTCCATACAGAAATAGTTTTGTGGAAGAATTTGACTGGCCTGCACAGAGACCTGACCTCAACCCCATCCAACACCTTTGGGGTCGATTGGAAAGCCAATCGCAAGCCAAGCCTAATTGCCTAATTGCACTTCTCTCCTTATATACAAGGAAAAAACCCCAAGTCATCAAATAAAGACACAATCTTGACGAAACGGTACAAAAATTAATCCTGTAAGCACTATCTCTGTAAGCATATCACACCAGGTTAACCTTCGTAGCTGAGACACCAAACTTATTCCCCATGACATCGGCTTTCCAACAATACAAAACATGATTACACAGTATTATGGAGGACCTAAGTTTTTACATAATGCTGATCCATTTGGATGTTTTGCAACTGAGCGCTGTCTCTTAATCACACTTGCTGACTCCCTGTCAGCACAGTAAACAGCCTGTTTTCTTTTGGGGGGTCTGATAACAGGCAGACTTCTGGGTACTGCCCTACACAATCATAAAAAACGAATCATTTTGCTGAAATTTTTTTTTTTTTTTTGCAGGGTAGGCGGTATGTATCTAATCTGCTTCCTTGGTCCCAACCTCCTCCCCCCCCCAACCCCCCCAACCCCCCCAACGTAATCTGCACATATTCATAAGAAGAATGATTTCAGCTTCTAGCCAAATAAAAAAAAAAAGGGACACAAATCCCAAAGAACAACCGGGCCCCTTATTTATTTACTTCTTTTCTTTTAATTTGCGGTATTGAAAAGCTGCCATTTCGTCCCGGGGAGGATTGATTTTGGGCAGCTGATCTGGAGAGGCCGACTGGAAGGAGACAATCTGTCGTAGTGGGGGATTTTCGGAGCATCCTTAAAAAAATAAAAAAATAAATAAAATACATAAATAAAAGCACTGAGCTGGTGCAGTCCAGTGGCCAGTTGATGCATGATGGGAGTGAGGCTTTACAGTCACTTAATAAAAAAGGGAGCCACTCTGCACCGCTGGCTGGTTTATTTATATTTATTTATTTATTTATTTATTTTAACCAGGGATGTGCTCTGTAGTCAGGATCCCAGCAAAAGGCTCAGTGTAAATCCCTCTGCTTTGTGGCCTGGAATGCACTTCCTTTAGTATGTGCAATTAAATACCCCAGGAGCTATCGCCATGGAGACGCGGCCACCTTTGGCTCTCTTTGTCTGAAAGTTCCTTCTTCTCCTTCTTATAATAATTATTATTATTATTGCTATTATTATTATCATTATTATAAGTAGTGGTTGTAGTGTTAGTATTGTTTTTATTATTGTTATTATTCTCATTTCTGTCCTTCAGATAATGAACCAAGAAGCCTTCATTTGACAACATTTATTTTTCAAGGGAATTCTATGAAGAGTTTGGTCCATATACACACCTGAATTCATAGTGGCCATCCCCACTCTCGTGTGTGTGTGTGTGTGTGTGTGTGTATGCGCACACTCGCGTGTGTGTGCATATGTGCATGCACGTATGCGTATGTGTGTGAGTGTGTGTGTGTGTATGCATGCATACGTGCATGCCTGTAAGTTTGTGTGCGCGTGTGTGTGCATACAGGCATGCATGCGTATGTGTGCGCATGTGTGTGTGTGTGGTGTGTGTGTGTGCGTACGTGCATGCATGCTTTTGTATGTGTGTGCATGTGTGTGTGTGTGTGCATAGGTGCATGCATGCTTGTGTGTGTGTGTGTGTGTGCATACGTGCATGCATGCTTGTGTATGTGTGTGCATGTGTGTCTGTGTGCGTGAGCATACGTGCATGCATGCTTGTGTATGTGCGTGCATGTGTGTCTGTGTGTGTGTGTGTGTGTGTGTGTGTGTGCATACGTGCATGCATGCTTGTGTGTCGGTGATAAGATCACATGGTCCCAGGGTGGTACAAAAGAGGGAGTGTCGGAGGAGTATAATTTTTTTTCCCTCGATCATGGACATGGGCTTATGAATTGACGCGGAAAGATAGTTCTTTAAATAAACCCATTGAACTGTCCATAGCACGTAATGACTAATTCGCAGGCTCTGTCAGAATGATTTGGTGAAGGAAATGACTGCTGCTTCACATCTTTTGAAGTTTCACTTATTTTCAGATCCCGAAACTATTAATTTTACAGCTTCAGTGGGCCGTCCACAAACTTATTTAAAGGTTACTGTCAAATATTCACGACAGTGCATTCATTCAATAACCACCCATCAAAAAAGATGTCACACAAAAAGATGTCACAGTTTAGCACTTTCATTATTATTATTATTATTATTATGATGATGATGATTATTATTATTATGATTATTCTTGTTATTATCAGGCCTTTAATGAAGGTTGGACTTGAAGGGGAGTGTGTGGAGGCAATGATGAGGCTCCGTTTGGTTGCCTTCACCGCTCGCAGTAAACAATCGCTCATTGTGAATGACAGGCCCATTTACCTTCCGTTATTTGATAAGCGAAAAGCTGTCGCCCAGCTATGAAGCATTATGGCTCTCATGGATTTTTTTTTTTTTTGAAAGCTTTTGAAGGCGCTAATGAGCGAGATTAATTGTGCTTCCGAGAGGAGCCCGCTGGCCTGTCTGATTCCATAAAGGACATCGGAGGCCTTGGACCACACGGTGGAAATTCATAAACTTCCGGGTCTGAAGTGGCTTCGGTTCGCATTACTCATCTCCACGAAAGAAAAGAAGGACTGTAAACTCGATTTGGAGTGGCAGGATTACTTGGGGGGTGCTGCTCTCCTGGGGCGCCTGCTTTACTTTCCTCTATTAATTCAATCGTTTGTTTCTAACGAGGTCCCTGAATTGGGCCTTCACTGCTCCACCGGTCTGAAGCAGTGACGCGATCCCCATCCCCCAGTTTTCCACCTCCAAGCTAATCTTGTTGAATCTGATTTGAATTTACACTCAGCCAGTCCTTTGGAAAGAATTATCCAGCTTTGTTTATTTCTGATTTTTTTCTCTTTTTTTTTAAACAACATTTTACAGATGGCTTTTTTGTTTCGCACAAGAGGCACGGCAGCTCGCAGTTCAGCGTGTTTTACTCCCCCCCCCCCCACCCCCCCACTAGCAGCGCACACTTCCTGCAAAGAAAAGAGATGAGCCTCCTCAGATCCGGGTGTGTGCGGTCACATTTTGAGTGGGTTCACATCTGACGGAGCCTCATCACAAGTCTCCTCAGTGCCAGGTTTTTTCTCTCTCTCTCTCTCTCTCTCTCTCTCTCTCTCTCTCTCTCTCTCTCTCTCTCTCTCTCTGTTATTTCTTTTTTGTTCTCTCTTGAACTCCTCTCTCTTGTTTCGGTTTTAATTTTAACGACGCGTTCGCGAAAATCGTCTTCACGTCTAGCAGCGGGGCGACACGGATACGAGCGATAGGAAGCGGGCACGTTTATCTCACTACTTCCTCCCCTCCCTGCCCTCCGCCCCCCCCCCCCCCCGCACCCCCCATGCCTCCCACGCACCTTACAGAGGCTGTGTGCCGATCGGCATCGCCCGCCCACGCCCGCGCCGCGAAACCGCAGCTCCGCCGTGTGGGTCGGGGAGAGAGAGAGAGAGTGATCGCCTCCCACCCGCTCGCCCTCCCCCCTCCCCCCCCCCCCCGCGTGCAGCTTCCTGTCGTAGTGAAATACGGCTGGCTCTCGCCGTTCCCCCCCCCCCCCCCCCCGGGCTTAGACCGCCTCTCTCACTCAAGGCCAGGTGGAGCTGAGATGTATCGCTGCTGCCAAACGCAGGTAGTACGAGCACAGCTGTCCCGTTCGGTTTGAAGCGGGCGCTGCTCTGAAAGCCGGCTGCTTTTTGGCAAGTGTATTAAACTTTATACGGCGTGCTTTTTCCCGCTAGTAAGAGAACAGATCTGCCTTGCTACGTTTTGAAGTAAATAGCAGTCCCGTTAATAAAAGGCAAGTTAATAAAAAAGTAGCAATTATAATGGCTCGTACTTTCATTCATTCGTTTATCTATTAATTCATTATCCATTCATTATCCAATCATTTTAAAAGATATTAGAGGGGTAATTATCAGTTGTTCATTTATTTTTCTAAGAACTTGTTAAATTAAAACCAAAAGGCTCAGGTAGCAAGCTCAGGTATAATGAAAGCTTCTGCCTGGATTTGATCATCATCTATTCCTTACATTTGCGCATTTTCTGATGAAAAGCCTGTGAAGGAAAAGTTTCACTTGCATTAACTTTTAAGTCAAAGTTAAGGACAACGGCTGATTGAATCCAGGCTTCACTGTTTGCTGTGCTGACAATCCAATGTATCTCAGATCAAAGAAGGGAAGGAAAATCAACAAACCAGGCAAGGAGCACGTACTAAAATAGCGTCGAAAATATACGGGAAAAAAATATAATATATTTTTCAAAGCCTTATTAATAGGCTTTCCGCTGTTCTTCTGTAAACAGAAGCCTTCCTGTTACATCAGGTTTGGGGACGGAGACAGAGCATTAATGTCGGATGCACAAGGAAGGAAGTCGCGGCGTCGCACTGTAGCCAGTCTGCGTTTTCCCATCATGCACTGCGCGAGGTCAGATCAGCCGCAGTTATTTTGATTTTTTTGCTGCGGTTTTTTAGGCCTCGTGCCGCAGCGGCGGCTAAACTCGGCGATTGGCGGCTCGATCTCGTCCGGCCCATTTAACCCGGGCCCCGCGGCCCGGGCCGCAGGAGTGAGGCGGCGGGGAACGCTCTTCGGCCCTAATCGCTGATGGCCGCCATCATCATCGTCGGCAACTGGCTGCGGGTCTGAATGGCTGAACAAGAAAATAGCCCGATAGTTACAAGGCTTCAAGTTTCCTGGGTTTAAAAAAAAAACTTTTATTTTTGCGAACCGGCGCATAGAGCAAGCGCTTCATATCAATAAAACATGCTGCAGACTGATTGCATCATCCCTCCATGGGATGGAGGACACATTACATGAGTGTGTATGCGTGTATGTACTGTATGTATGTATTATGAATTATTGGGCGGCAGTGTAGTATAATGGGTAAGTAACTGGTCTTGTAACCGAAAGGTCACACGTTCAATTCCCGAGAAGGACACTGCCGTTGTACCCTTGAGCAAGGTACTTAAGAGTAACCTGCATTGCTTCAGTATATATCCAGCTGTATAATTGGGTGCAATGTAAATGCTATGCTAAATTGTGTTAGTCACTCTGGATAAGTATCAGCTAAGTGCCTGTAATGTAATGTAATTTATGTATGTATGTACTGTATGTATGTATGCCTACATTTAACGTACAGTTGAACAATTAATGGACATGAAATTGCTTAGCCCTGGATGGCATGTCTTCAAAAGAAAATGTGTGTCTGCTGTTCAGGGTGAGACTAATGCACTTCCTTTACCTCAGAGCAGGTCTGAGCCAATGGGAACACTCCCTCCGCCCTTCCTGTCGACCTTTGAACTCTGCTAATGAGCACGCTAACTCTAAGGCCTCGCCTTAATCTCCAGGAAATGTTCACCCGCGCAAGACAACGCTCGCTGTCTCTTCTCATTAGCTCTTACTCCGATGGCTCAGAAGATTTATTTTTATTTTTTTTTTATTTCAACGATTTTTTATTTATTTTTTATTTTTTATTTCAACACTGCACCGTGGTTCCCAGTTTTTTTTTTTCCGAACGCCGTCTTCACTCGCCCGCGTCAAGAATTAGAGTCAACGGCTAATTAGTCGGCCATGTGTGCGCCGTTGAAGAATTTGTCATTTATTTCCAAGGTAACACCTTATATTAAGTGCTTTATCTCATTAGGAGCAGGTCCCCCCTTCCCCCCCCTCCCCCCCCCCCTTTCAGTGCAGAGCTTCACATGGGGAGAGGAGTAAGAGGTACAAATTTGCCGAGCCGTGTCACCCGCCATAGACCTGTGAAGCGGAGGCACTCCCAGCCCATTGCCCTGTGGAGACACATGGCATCTGCCACGTCTGTGTCAGTCACGGGCCATTTTAATGAACTCACCAGCTGTGTGGATGTGATTAAAGCCTTGCGAGGGCTGCTCAGGAAGAGGAAGGGAACCGCAGGTCGCCACAAACAACATCAGCAGCGAGCGGGCGCGAGCGGGCGGGCGGGAGCGGGCGGGGAGGAAAAAAAGAGAAAAGGTGTGAAATAAGATCACCTCCCTGCTCAGTGCGTCAGTGGCAGGGTGACGGAGGGAGAGAGCGGCACTCCGATGTGGGTTTCTGACACACGCACACGTGCACACACACACGCATGAATACACACACACATGCACACGCACGCCCACGCACGCACTCACACACGTGCACACACACACGCATGAATACACACACACATGCACATGCACGCCCACGCACGCACGCACTCACACACGTGCACACACACTCACGCATGAATACACATACGCATGCACACGCACGCACTCACACACGTGCACACGCACTCATGCATGAATACACACACACATGCGCACGCACGCACACACGTGCACACACACTCACGCATGAATACACACAAATACATACACAAGCACACACATATACACACAGGCACACACACTCTCTCTCTCTCACACACTCATGTACACACACACACACTCTCTCTTTCACACACACACTCACCTCTCTCTCTCTCTCTCTCTCTATCTCACACACACACTCTCTCACACTCACAGACACACACACACACACATGCTCATACACACACACAGACACACGCACACACACACTCTCTCTCTCTCTCTCACACACACACACTCACACACACACAAACACCCAGGCTCATACACACACAATCACACACACACACACACACACACGGGTGCCTGTGACCTTGCACTCCCTCCCCCCCCCTCGGCGTTTAGCTCTCCCCCCCCCCCCCCCCCGGCCGCGCGGCCTGTCAGAACTCCGCCGCCGCGCCACGAAACGCCGCCGCCGTTCGGCCGGCGGCGCCTGCAGCAGCCGCCGCCCCCGCTGACAGGTGTCCGCTCCTCTCAGCCGCACAATTCGTCACTCCGCCGGCAGCCGGGGGGGACGCTAGCGCCCAGCGCACGCCGGTTGCCGGGGGTGACATTGGACTTCCTCTTCCTGTCTGGGGCCACAGGCACCCCTCCAGAGTCATTCTGCACACCCCCTCCAGCCTCATTCTGCACACCCCTCCAGACTCATTCCCCACACCCCCTCCAGCCTCATTCTCCACACCCCTTCCAGCCTCATTCCGCACACTCCCTCCAGACTCATTCCGCACACCCCCTCCAGCGTCATTCCGCACACCCCCTCCAGATTCATTCCGCACACCCCCTCCAGACTCATCCCGCACACCCCCTCCAGCGTCATTCCGCACACCCCCTCCAGACTCATTCCGCACACCCCCTCCAGCGTCATTCCGCACACCCCCTCCAGACTCATTCCGCACACCCCCTCCAGCGTCATTCCGCACACCCCCTCCAGATTCATTCCGCACACCCCCTCCAGACTCATTCCGCACACCCCCTCCAGGCTCATTCCGCACACCCCCTCCAGATTCATTCCGCACACCCCCTCCAGCCTCATTCCGCGGGCTATCAGGGATGCTGATCCACACGGCCTGGCCTTCGCTGCTTTTTAATGCATTTTAAATGCGTCCACGGGAGACACGATGACTGCATGGTCTTACGCTATACAGTACACTGCACAGGGAACTTAATGACCTCACGGCAAAATTCCTAATGGTAAATAAATTATAAAAGTATATTCCATAAGAGGCCTGTAGATGCAATATGTACTCTACCAGAGCTGGTTTTGCACTGAACACACAGCTGTGTTTTCATTAAATTATTCAGTTTTTGTAATTTGAATCGACTATGTTTTTCTTATTATTTTTATTTATTTATTATTTTAGCTCTTTATTCAGTTTGTGTATTGTGTCCATATTAATATGTGTGAGAAATCCCCCCCCCCACCCATTGCCAGGGAACCCTTTCCCCCACCCCTCCACAAAAAAAGATCTGTTCGTGTTTTTCTTTTAAAAACATTTCTCTCTTAAATGCTCACAGAAAGTATATTTTCGAACCCTGAACACTGAAAGTAAAGGCACATTTGCGACCCGTGCATTGCGCAACCTCAGCCCCTGTCGCGAAGGCAACGTGCCAGCGGTCCATATAGGCTCGGTCTGCCATTCCTCACAGCCTCCCCATGTCTCCGTTCAGCACAAGCCGTCAGGCGCACAGACGCGCGGAACAGAATCGCGCCGCGAAGCGGCACAGCGTCGGGTCGTCGGCGTTACCGTAACGAAAAGGGAAGCTTCGCGAACACGGAAGCGCTGCGATCCGACCGAATGAAGGAGCCGAAGCTGACGAGGCGGCGCGGCGATTAGGAAGCCGCGGGAGAGGCTGTGCGCTGGCGCGGGCGGATCGCTTCCCACGCGGAGCCGCGGTGTCAACGGCTGCGAGGGTTTCGCTTCTCCAGCGGCTTTTCAGCGCCGTCTCCCAGCCCGTATATGGGCTTGGGGTGGCGGGAGGCGGGGGGAGGGGAGGGGAGGGGAGGGGAGGGGGGGCTCGGCAGTTCTGAACTGCCAAGAAAATATTCTCCGCGGCATCCTCAATGCCCCGGGAACTGTGAGCGTCCGGCCGTTTCTGAATATTCATAAATCACACCTTTTTTTTCCCGGCGAGAAGATAAACCCGCTGCTGCGGAGAATGGCCTCGGCGGGATCCTTCTGTGACTCACGGCGGCGCCGACTCCGCCGCCCAATTCATTTCTGCGGAGAAGAACGAGGGGATGAAGGGAGGAGAGGAACTAAAGCCACGGGCTGGGGGGCGCTTTCGTCTGCGGGCAACCGCGCGTTGAATAACTTTAAAATACCTAGAATTATGCCTGATTGTCGTCTTTGAATTGGAGACATTTTATTAAGAGCGGAGCGTTCTTTATGACAGCTTATTATTATTATTATTATTATTATTATTATTATTATTATTATTATTATGCGTTGGATTTGCCACATCTGGGAGAGGTCGCTGATATTTAGATTTCATTTTATTTTTTTATTTTTTATTTTTTGTTTTGGAGGTGTAAGGTGTATTTATTTTCTGTGTGACATCATTTGACATCATCAATATGCTTCTTTTGACAGAAGTTGATCAATAGACTCGGTTTCTATTTTATAGTGAGAAAAAAGTGAGAAACTTATGTAAAAAAAAAAAATGTTAGCTGCTGCTGTTGACTTTACTGGTACTTTAGATTCTTATGAATGTGAAAATACTGCAATAAAATATTGAGTTAATTAAATAATAATTCTAGAAACTGTGTCAGCATTAATCAGTACATGTTACCCTGGCTATCAAGTTAATCTAAGCATCATTATCTAAATGACCATATTTGTATAGTTCTAGCATTGTACTTGTGAGCTTTGACATAGCAGACGTCTCGGTAACAAATCAACTTTAACAGAATTACTTTTTAATTCAACAGGGACTAAAATTGCTCTTGTATGGGTACTCTATTAGAGTGGAGTTTTACAATTAGCTGTAAAAAAAACGTTAATCTAAGGGGCAAACAGTTGGCACGTACAATTAAAAACCTTTTTCTTTTTTTGCAAATGCTTACATATAGGTGGAAGAATATATTCATTGACATCTGTTAACATCAGACTGACGATTAACGCTCAGTGTGCTAATAATAAGTCGTTTATCATCTTCAGAAAGCGTCGTCTTTTGCGCTATCGTTTGATGATGCCTTTCGCATGCGGACGACATGCCGAAACAAAAGGCCTTTATCCGAAATGGAAATGAACAAAAGCCGCCTTCGCGTCACCCACGGTGCCGACCGTGTGTTCTGAGTAGCAGCTGTCAATCGTCACTCACAAACACCTACGCACACAAACGATTTTCCGCCCGCGAGATTTCTGTCTCCGAGTCAAAAGACAATGCGCCAGACGTGTCAGAGAGAAAAAAGAAGAAGAAGAAGAAGAAGAAGAAGAAGAAGAAAAAAGGACGCAAAGCATACAAATGATATTTTATTACAATGAGGTCCCTGGAATGTGGGCGTTGGGTCATATGACTTGGTTTATGAAACGCATTCATCTTAAAAGACCCAAGTGTAATAGACATATTAGCTGTTTAATATGGAGCGTATAGTGCTTGTGTGCTGATCAGACACTGTACGAGGAGCAGCCTGGCTTCCTGGCGTTGCGAAAGGGGCACGCGAGGGGTTAAAAATGCTTGGAAGTGTCGTCTGGAGAGACAGAGCACGGTAATGAAGTGGAAGGGAGAGCTGGCCACAGTGTGTGAGGGTCATCACCCTAATGGCTTCTGAGGAACTCAGACCACACTTGTCTGTGGTCTGTAGATGTGCCTTTTTATTGCAATTAATTACATCTCTCTCTTTCTCTCTCTCTATCTCTCTCTCTGTTTCTCTCTCATCTCTCTCTCTCTCTCTCTCTCTCTTTCTATCTCTCTCTCACTTTTCTCTCTCTCTCTCTCTCTGTATTTCCTCACCTCAGCATTAATACAGTACCCACCAATGCCACTTCACTTATAGGTCAGAACCCAGCATAGTGGTTCATAGAGAGACAGTCATGAGCTCATACTGAAATGCAGATAAAATGTTAGATCATGTGAAATACACACACACACACACACACACACACACACACTGCGGGCAGCATTGGGTTTCCTCTGGGTATTCCAGTTTCTTTAAAAAAAAACGGCAAGTATGTCAGGTTCGGTATACTCTTGCCTTTGCCCTTGACCAAGGCACTGGCCTCAGAACTGAAGTTGGTCCCCGGGCACTGCACTGTGGCTGCCCGCTGCTCCTAAGTAGCTAGGCTGGGTCAAATGCAGAGGACGAATTAGCCCATGGGGTCAATGATGTATGAATTCATTCTTTACTTAATGACTTAGTATGCATACCACACACACACACACACACACACACACACACAATGCTTCTTTTGGTAAATGTTTATTAGTCTACTGGTAGATATTTATTCTCAAAGCATGCTTATTTTTTCTTACTTTTAAGATGCATTTTTTTTTCCTCAGTGTGTATATTTACAGATCTAATCATTAGTGAAATGGTGGAACCTCCATTTGCAGGAGAGAGGCGGGACAGGTTCAAATAAAAGATGAAACCTATTATGCGTTGGCTGTATTTTTCCAGCTTAGAGCCCGGGTCAAAGTATTGATCCACTTTAAGGCTTAGAGTTAATACAAAGGGTAATTGTGCTGCTTGTGTTTGCTGTTTATAGGCTTCTAAAATGGAGGGAGGGAGTAATGAAAGCCATATTTTCCGCGGAAATGCCGGAAAAAAATGCGACGGCATCAGCGTCCATCTTGGCTTCAGTGCGTTGGTCGACACGCTGGCTCCTGTCCTAACTGAGTCAGTGCTCTCCCGCAGGTTTGCAATTAGCACAGGGGGGAGTGCTTTCCTGTGTTTGCTGCTCCTTAAAAACTAATTCAAGAGAGGGGTATGAACATCCATACTATATATATATATAAAGCAAACAATATATATTTTAATAGTTTGCTGGCATGTCTGTGATGTGTGCTTCCCTGAAGCAGTACATCTCCAGATGTCCAAGACACCTGTACCTGCAGACCACAGAGAAATGCACACACACACAGACACACATATACACACACACACTTAGAGTTAATGCAAATACATTTACAATTGCACTATGAAATGGATGCTGATACAAGCAGTGACTCAGCCATGCCAACAGGGTTAAAGGGAAGGGGCTGCATAAATAAAACACCACTCACGCATCATTCATTGTGCCTTTATCCGTGCAAGCCGTGTGCGATTTATAATTTAAAATGGAGTCATTTTGGCGGATGCTTTTAACCAAAGTGACTTACAAATGTGCATTTAGAGATGGTAAGCAAAACCCCACTAGAGTGCGAGAGGCAAATTTACAAGCGCATAAATGCCACTGTCAAGGCGTATATGCCTCCTGGAATGAGAGATAAAAAGGGAGGGGGGGGGTCAGTTTTTGGTTATTTAAGAACAAAATAGAGGTGCTTTTGTAAGTCTCTGAGCACAAAGACATAATTTGCAAACATGAATTCCTGCATTAGAACACTGATTGAGCCTCTGGGACCCCAGCCAAGGTCAGGGTCAATTTTGTTTTGATACCGGCAAACTTTCAAAATCAATTGAAGTTCAATTCATCAGTCGCAAACCCACCCATAGTGTTCTATGGAGATTATTGATTCATTGAATTCCTATTAATGCCCGGGAACTGCCTACACTGGGATGGATTTGACCTCAAGCCTGATCCTGACTCAAGCTTAATGTGGTTGAGTGGCATTTCAAGTAACCAATCACAAAAGAGTAAGCATAAAACCGCCAGTTTGGCACTTGATGCTTCAAGCACTTTAAAAAAAGAAGACTGAAACCAGCAAAATGTTCAAAGAATGAGGTAAGTGCCAGTAAGGAAACTGTTGGCCGCAAAAAAGATATTCTGAGTTTTTCATTAGTCGATTTTTGCAGTTGGCTTTTTTTATGGCCATGGCAAGGCGAAAGAAAACCAGCAAATGTTCATCAATGAAACACGTTGTCTTTTTCTCAGATATCATGGAGCTCTCTGTATTTATAATGCTGAAGTGACACCAGGGAGCGAACCACGAGGTGCACTTTAAACCATCAAAGTCTGGCGTTTTAACAAGCTATTTGACATGTCATCGCCAGTATGGATCTGGAGTTTAAAACATAGCAGGGGGCCACAGTTAGCTTGAGAAATGTCAGCCCCCCCCCCCCCCACTGACCTCTGGGACAGTGGAGGAGAGGGGGTGTGTTAAAGCTGCGTTCTACCGGCCCAAAGTCTGAGGGGGTGGGGGGGGGGTGGGTTGCGTACATAAGCCTGGACACCCCCTGTGGACTCCTGCAGCTGCGCAGACAAACTCATCGCCACCCTCCTCGGGAACATTTCACAGTTAAACGGACGAAAACGCGATGTCAGACTTCTCTCTCTCTCTCTTTACTTCTGTGGACTGAATTCATTTGTATTGAGTAAAGCTTTTATTACACTTTCTTGCCGGTCGATTTATGGAGAGAGAGAGAGAGAGAAAAAAGTAAAATAAATGCATAAAATTCGAATGAATAATTCTCCCACAGCTGATTAGAGTGTTTTTACGCGGTTATCGACTACCTCATCAGCTTCCTTCAGTGAAAGCACTTCGGAAAGTGTGGACGCTGACGTTGGAGGAGGGGGGGGGGGGGGGGTGCAGTGGGGTGGGGGGGGTGCCCCAGCGCTGCTTAAACAGAGAGCTCAAAGAGTAGAAATGCCATGTTTTTTTATTGTTTTTTTTTTATTTAACGGCGCACATATAAAAGGCCTTCTGGAGACACAGCCGACAGAATGGCAGCTCCTGCTCCCAGTTTGATGGTGCTGCGCTCAGGGGTGTAGCACAAAATTCTGGGCCCTATACATAAGCAGTCTCCATGGGCCCCCTTCCTCTCTTGATCCGTGTCTCTCACGCATCATTCCAGGCTTTTCGAGGGCCCTCCCGCCATTCGGGCCCTGGGTAGTCAGTCCCACTTCTCCCCCCACTATGATGCCCCTGGCTGCGCTTTTCAGAAAGGCTTTAAGGAGGCTATGTCTGTGCCTTTCTTCTGGAAGGCCCCAGACCCCCCCTGCCCCCCCCCTCCCCCCCCCCCCGAACGCTTGTGGTCCTCCTCTCTTCACGCTGGGCTGTACAGGCCGACGGGGGCGATGCTGTTACCGCCAAGGCCGCCATCGCGCACAGACAAACAGGGGCCAAAGGAGCGGACTTTAAAATGGCCTCCAGCGGACTTCGAAATCTGCACAAAAGATGCTTGACTTCTGAGAAAGCAAAACTAATCTTCTTAGTCATCATGTGCAGCTTGGTATTGTTCTTTTTATTTTATTTATTTTGAGCATGACTGTAAAATGAAATGGCATTTCCAAACACATGGTGATGAGCATTATTTGTGTTCACAAACGAACATTTTCTTTATCATGTCTACAATTCCCTTGAAAGAATGATTAATCATTCAAATACTTAAAAGCTTCAATTTATGTTTTTTATTTTTTTTATGTTCACTGACTGCATAAAAAATATTATTATCAATAAGCACTCAATTGCATAGAATACAACAATGATGACGATGATGATGATGATGATGATTATTAGTGAGCTGCATAACACTGTGTGATAATGTGTGATAACACTGCAGCCCCCCTTCTGAGCTGATTGAACACGAAGGTGTTGGAACAGCAGAAACCCCTCATGAGCTTTGATAGAGAATGCAGGTGTTAGAACTCGACCCCTCTAATGAGCTGCGTTAGAACACTGAGGCGCGTGTAAGTTCTGCCTGCGCTAACCTGTGCGCATCCACTCTGCTCCGAAGGCAAAGGCCGTCCCGTCGCAGTAATGGATATAGACAGAGGATTGAAATTCCATCGAGCAGTTTTCATCCGTTATGTAGAAGAAGGAGAAGGACATATTGATAAATAGGCTTGTCAGAACAGCTTGCTGGCGGCAGTGTAGTATAATGGTTAAGCTGCTAGTCTTGTAACCTAAAGGTACCTGGATAAGACACTGCCGTTGTACCCTTGAGCAAGGTACTTAACCTGCACTGCTTCGGTATATATCCCGCTGTATAAATGGACGCAGTGTAAATGCTATGTAAAAGTTGTGTAAGTTGCTCTGGATAAGAGCGTCTGCTAAATGCCTTAAATGTAATGTAATGCAGTCCTGGCCTCTTTCAACAAACGGTGGGAGCCGGTATTTTTACTCATGATGCAATTAAATCACAGAGAAGGCAACCTGCATGGGTTGGGGGTCACGGCTGACCCCCCCTGGATTATCGCTAACGTGCTAATCGCCCACTCTGGTGCAGTCCGAATCCACGCGCGTTTCTTTGATTGAGTCATCATCGAGCGACTCAAAGGGCGCAGGACGGCGAACCAAAGGGCCACAAGGTCGTCACATCCCGCCAGCTCGGCCAATGACACGATCCTCGCCTTCCTTTTCAATTTCAAAACGCGGCCAGACACGGTCGTGTCATCACGTCGTCTCCAAACGGCCAGGGACACGTCACGCGTTGCTTTTTGGCTGGAGAGCGCTGTCACATTACACGCGCTAATCCGTTCTTTTGAACAATAAGACTAAAATGTTCGCCGAGAGAGACAGAGGGGGAGAGAGGGGGAGAGAGGGGGAGAGCGAGAGCGATTGGGTCCCTGAACTAATTACACATTACATCTGTCTACTAGCCACACTCACCCTGGTGCATGATGGGAGCTTGGCTTTGCCTCCTCAGGATGCCGTCGGTCTAGGAAATAGCCACCATGGGATGGCAATGAACTAACAGTGGTCTGAGAACTGCTCTCGTAAATTGAAGGTTGCAGGTTCAAATCCCAGGTTGGGCTGCCGATGCTGTGCCCCTGAGCATGGCACTTAACTTGAATTGCTCAGTAAATATCCAGCTCCGCAAATGAGCTCTACGTAAAAGTGCAAGCTGTGGTTGGGAAAATAACGGCCTGAATTCAATTAACATCTGTTCTTGAGCCTAACGTGCGAGCGTCTTTACGCTGAGCTCAGCACACTGCGTTTGAGAAGAAGAATAAAAGAACAATTCTTCCTTTTGATTGTTAGTTAAAGTTAAGGACATACGTTGATTGAATGCCGGCCAGTGAAAATAAATAATGTGAAGGAAAACGGTGTTGTCTGTATAAAGGCCTTGTTCCTTTTATTTGGCAGGACGTGTGTGTGCTTCCTTTAAACAACATTGCAGAAGTCTCACTGTCACTCTGCATCATAATGATGCGTACAAATGGCTTTTTAAAAATCCTTTTAAATTGTAAGATCGCAAATGTGTGATTAGAATGTTCTTGACTTAACTGGACATTCTAATGCTGATGTAACAATCACTACTGGTAACTGAAAGCTGTGGAATTCTAGAACACTGAATTTAGAGAAAAAATAATAATTTTGGGGGAAAAAAACATTCCAAAAAACCTACTCTTCAAAGGGCTAAATTGATGTCAGTATTCATAGGGTTTTTATGTTCACTACATCAGACATCAGCCTGCATTTGCGACACGGCTGATTTTTACAATAGAAACGCGGCCGGTTCTCATCTGTTTTTCCTCAGGGAAACAGCACTGAATTAGTGGCCCGTGTGGACCAACTGAACCTCTGGTAATTAAATTCAGACGAGTGGTGCTAACCCGATTAATTAAACGACTCTCAGAACAACAGGTCTGCATTAACCCTGCCGCACGTTGATGCGTTCTCGAGCCACGGGTGCAAGGATAACTTGCGCGAGCGAAATGTAATGACCAGTGTCAATTGTAATTACGGTAGGCTATGTTAATGCCAACGCACTCCGCAGTGAATTACCTCTCCAGTTTGAGTATTTCGGTCTTGGCTTGTTGGCATCAACCCGACAGTTCAGGAGGACTTCCGGCTGTTTTGCGGCTGCTCTTGGTTCATCTGTTCTTCCGTTAAACCCGTCGGGAGAAGCCTGTTGCTGAAGCCTTGTGTAGGCTGACAGTGCATCGCTGGCACCTCGTGATAAATCCCCGTTTAAAAATGCCCACTGTCCCCAGTGGAGTGACAGGTCTGGAAAAAAAAAATGGTCCACCTCTGATGGAATTTCCTATTTTCCGATCATCTGCCTGCTGCCCACAAAAGCGCAAATAGCATTGATCAGTCTATTTACTGTAAAAAACATTTTTAGCGATAGCTTGTGCGCTGTCTGTATGTACATCTCTGTCTTTGTGTGTTTTTTAATTGTAATCGCTGAAGGTACCAGAGTTAGTCTCCAGGTCGTCTCCAGGCTGAAAAAGGTTAAATATGAGAACTGCCGGTCTTAATTTTCTGCTACATCAAATTCATATGAGAGCTTGAATACCAGCGATATTTCTGAATCAGAAACTACACATGACAGATAGCCTGAGTCAAAGCTTGTAGCCTTTTTTTTTTTACATTTAATTTTCCCCAAATTCCTCACATTTTGAATTGTTAACTGTGGAATGGTGTTCCTTGTCTCATGGAACTGTACCACCCTACCCATGAACTGCAAACTGTTGACCGGTGCACTCTCTACCAACCACACCACCAGTAGCAGCCAATCAGAGTAAGGTTATACATTCTCTTACTGGTGACCTTCATGCATCTGGCTGGCGAGATAGAGTGATGTCATGAAATTTCACTTTTATTTTACCAACATTTAGGCAGGCATTTAGGTCTCTTTCTCAGAGCAGCTCTGGCTGCCGCAGATGTACAAGCATTACACAAGATTAAAACCATACAAATAAACAAAATCAAGTTTTAAAAAAGCAGGCAAAATCCACAAATACAGATACAGTACAAATGCAATGCAGGCAACACACAAACTAGTAATTTCAGGGATGTACGGCTGTACTCATCCAGTTGAAAAATGGGGTAAATTAGAGCTCCTCTATACAGGCTGGTCTGTAATGAAAAAGCCCATTAGGGATTATTATCTAAATTTTGTTGGTTGGGAAGTGGCCAGAAATTAAAAGGCAGTATAATTCTCAGGATACAGCACGCGGACCCTTTGTCACGGAAGACCCGAGATAAGAGCTATCATTGTCTGGTCCTCCAGCTCCGGCCTGCGCAAACTTCGCCTGTGCCGTACGAGGAGGGGTAGGGGGGCGGGGTGCAGACACGTGTTTTGAAGAAAGACCATAGATGTTTTCACTCTCCCAGATCGGCTGCAGAGATCACCTAAGGAGCACAGCTTTAACTAGATATATTCTAAATTAGGGAGGAACGATGCGAATGTTTTTTTTAAATGTGCTTCAGTAAAATTTTACTTGCATAGTGCGTTTTATAAAGGGCCTTGCCACAAAGCAGCTTTACAGAGATCCAGGTCTCAGTCCCTCGAAGCAGAATCCGAGGGCAATGGTAGCAAGGGAAATCTCCCTGGTAACGGGAATGAAGCCTTCAGCAGAAGCTGACACTGGGAGAAGCTCATCAGGCCCTGGCACAGGTGCATCATATGCAGAACTCACAAAATGGCTGTACATACAGAAGCGGTGTTCAGACTTATCCAAGTCCAAAAAGTGTCGGTGCGGGTTCAGGTTTATGCTTTAGCATGCTTAGCACTAAGACACCTGATTCTACTTATCAAGGTTTTGATTGAAGTCCATGATTAGTTAATTGGTTTGGGTAGTGCTGGGCGCTAAAACAAAAACTTGCACCCACACCAGCTCTTTTTTTGGATAAGATTTTTTTGGCATACCGTAAACATCAATGGAGCCAGGGAAGGATGGCTCCTGCTCTTGTGGGGAGATGGGCTGGTTAGCCAATAGGTGGCGCTGTCAGGCAGTGGGTCAGGAGTGTTGCTGGGGCTGAAGTAACAGAGCCAGGCAGGGGGTGTTCGGTCAGTCTTGTGGCTACAGCTCCAGACAGGTACCTGAAGCAGTGGGCATCTACAATGTCTCTTATTAACCGGATACTGGCACACTAGGTGTTAAAAATAAAAAAATGTTGAAAATAAAAAATCCATAACATATTTGTGGAGTAATCATTTGGCTCAGTGCCCGTGTAAGCAAGCGGTCTTCCCTTTGACCTTTGTGTGAATCTACCCTCCATGCCCATTGGACAGGGGTCAGGGGTCAAGGGTCAGAGTATAGCCGGCTTGTAAGGGATGCCAACATGTCTTTGAGCAATAAAAGTATCACAAACTAGGTGACAGTACTTTCAAACACCTACTATTTTTCAGCCTGGCACTGCGCTCTACTACATGGCTTTAATTATTAATATTCCCTAAAGCAGTTTAAGTTCTTTTCAGAAGAGTGGTGGATGCATAGTTAAATTCAGACTTTGAGAGTAAAACTGCATTCAAAAAATAATATGAATTGTTCAGAAGTGTTTCATCCTGTTGCAAAAAACTTTTTTTGAATTGTAACTGAGGAGAATATTATTAGTGAGAGATTCCACATACCCAAATAACTAACTCTTTCTCATAAAGCAAGCATTACACATATCACACTCGGTATTTGTATAATTAAAAATTAAAAATACAGTTGCATCCTACTCCTGAGACCCGGCAGAAAAATCTAAAAAGTATTAAATCAATTTTTTCTTGGATGTTTCTTGGCTGACAAAAACATGTTGCAGTGAAAATATTTCAAAAATATTATTTCTTTTATTTTTTTTATTGAATGCCCCTTGAAGTGTTGGTTTCATCACAGTAGAATATATCACAGCTCATGTCCCCTGCAGGGGGACAAAAATGAATTGCTGGGTCTTATATTGTGGATGTTTGCATGATGTTTTCCTGTGAGGATGGGACTATGAGCATAACTGGCGCTTGACTATGGACAATCAATTGTAATTTTACAGATTTTATATGTAAATCCCTGTTCTCGTTTGACCACACATTATTTCAGTAAAGTTATTACCACGAGGGGTGGCATGGTGGGGCCGTGGGTGGCAAGAGGGTCTCAGGTACAAATCCTGGCCTAGGGCCTTTCTGCGTGGAGTTTGCATGTTCTCTCCGTGTCCGTGTGGGTTTCCTCCGGGTACTCCGGCTTCCTCCCACAATCCAAAGACATGCAGGTCAGGCTAATTGGAGACTCTAAATTGCTGCATGTATGAATGTGTGAGTAGATGGTGTGTGTGTGCCTTGTGATGGATTGGTGGCCTGTCCAGGGTGTATTCCTGCCTCCCACCCAATGCATACTGGGATAGGCTCTAGACCCCCCCCCCCCCCCCCACCGCGACCCTGCATTTCCATTAGCTTGTATGACAGTTGAGGGAGGAGGGGGGACTGGGTGAGCTTTGTCCAAATATGGATTTACTATGTATCCATGGAGACATAATAAGTTCTTCAGAGAGAGCAGAGTAATGCGGTTTGACATCACTGGATTAGCATAGCATAGATCCATTTAGCTAATTAACCATATACATCTGCATCTCTCTTCATGTTTGGCTGTTAAAACAAATTAAGTAAGTACAGGGCACATTTACAGTCTCTAGTTGTGATTTTTAAATATTTTTTAAAAAATAATTGAGAATACATTAGGCTAATTAAGCAATTGCAAACAGAGGGTGGAGGAACATCAGCAAACGATTCGTATGGCCCTCCAGGAACGACAGTTTGACAAACATTTTGCGAAAGATAGTAATCATTTTCTCAGCCTTTGCCAGTCAAGCCGTGGAGGAGCTGAGGTAAGTGATGAAGTGCTGCAGGAATAAGGCTATCAGTTACAGACAGCAGTCTGGTAAATAAATAAATGATCGGTCTTATCAGCTTTCATAAACACAAGAAAGCAAGGAATCTGAAGAAAGGCCAATAACACAACACCACGAGTTGAAATAAAAACGATTTAAAAATGGTGGAACAATGTGTCAGGATCGTTCCGAGTCCTTGGCAGAACGTGGCGTCTTACAAATCTTTTACGGCGGTCTTTACAGCCCCCCTGAACCGACATAAAGAATTTTAACGGCCCTGAAAATAATCCTGTTTCTGTTTGAGGAGCAAAAAAACAGGCTGCCAGCCCCGTGAATCGGGGAGAGAGAGAGAGAGAGAGAGAGAGAGAGAGAGAGGGAGAGAGAGAGAGAGAGAGAGAGAGAGAGAGAGAGAGAGAGAGGAGAGAGAGAGAGAGAGAGAGAGAGAGAGAGAGAGCGTCGCTTAGTCTCGCGGAGAGAAAAAAAAAAGCTAAAAATCGGCGGGGCTCGGCTAATCGCGTGTGGCAGGCGGAAAATCGGCGACGCATCGGAGACGCTCGCGGCGTTTAGCGGAGAACGAGCGCTGGAGCCGAGCTCTTCCTGGCGGCGTTGGGGCCTCTGAGAGGGGCGGCCCGGGGGGGGGGGGGGGGGGGGGGTTTGGAGGGAGAGAGGGCCGCCCGTTTCACCGGGGCGAGCTCTGTCAGGCTGGTTTGGCGTTTCTCCCGGTAGAACAACGACCGTTGGCACAGCAAACGAAGGGGCCGAATGCTCGCTGACCGCCATCGTTCTCGATCAGTTAAACATCGGTTAAATTTAAACTATGTTTAAATCCAGGCCTCATCGCCACCCCCCCCCCCCCCCACCCCCCTCAACCATCTTCTTTAGTGGTATCCATCCTCAAGCAGTTACTCTCCCAGTGATTTTTGGTCACAGGGTAAAGTGTATAAGCTTGTACTAAGTTCATATTTACCTTACTGGACTAGCCATAGGTTCTATTTTTGTTAGTGATAAGAGAGAGATGAATGCCAAACCTGAAGGCTTGGTTTTGTTTACGTTCTTCCTAAAGAAAAAAGATTTCCTGGTAGTTTTTAAAAAATCTATTTCTTCTGAAGAAGGTACCAGTTAAACTAGAGATGTCAGACATCAGTTTTGGAGCTGCACAGTTTCGGGTGGCTTTTTGTGTGTTTTGGCAATGAAAAGATTAATGGAAGTCATTGATTGGCTAAGGAGTCCACACGCTTTGTTTCAAAGGCTTAAATTGGCTGTTCTTTGGAACCTGTAGACCCCTGAGAACAGGACCTTCGAGTTAGACTCATACAGTCTGAACATAAAACATTGGGCTAGACGAGTTACACAATATGCTGAAAGACAAAGAATTGCCATTAGTAGTCGTATTAAGAAGAAGAAGAAGAAGAAGAAGATGAAGAGAAAAGAAGAACAAAAAGGAGAAGATGATCGTTTAACGCAGCCTAAAACTTGAGGTTCATGGGTAACAGGATTTAAAGCTCCCAGAGGAATTTCCATTCTCATAATTCAGTTTTCATTCACATTTTTTCAGTAGAATATAGATCATCCATTAGTGTCACCTCGTTCCGACTGTGATAATTTCATTTCTTTGGAGACAGGCTACCTCCGTTTACCAATACAAATCCAATACTCAGATCCGCTCCGACTGCATCACACTGCTGATCCTTGGGGGGCCAAAAGCCGTAACAGACTCTCTAACCACGTCTTGATTCGATGGAACTTCACAAACAAACTTTTAAACTAATCTTTGGTTGTTCTGTAAAAAATTGACATTTCTAAATCTACTCAGAGAATCTTTTTACAGAGAAAAATTACAAATAAATAAAAGTTTTTAAAAAAAGAGAAACGCTGAAGTAAAGCCACCCGTCGCTGCAGCTCAGCGATTTTTCTGCGTCTCCCGTGGACTTTCTGAGCTCCCTCCAGACTTGAGCAGCCCTTTCAGGCGGATTCCTGGTCTCGCTGCGTTTACCGCCACTGGAACATTCCCGCTACACGGCACGGCTTTTAGGCATCAGAGTCACACCTGCGCCTTCGCCCACCCCCCCTCCTCCCTGGCCGTCGGCCGTGGTGACTCTTCAGCCGGGATTTGGATCAGTCTGCACCCGTCCCTGTGGGACATGCTTGCCCTGCCCCGTCCTGCCCAGACCCGGCCCAGCGTCCTCCCAGTGCTGCACGTTTACTCCGAAACTGTGCGCCGCGCGTCTTGGCGGAAAGCGAGGCGTGTTAAACCGCCAGGACACGCTGCTAATGTCCGCTAATGGAGGCCCGGAGGAGTTCGTCAGAGCGCCTTCACGCCGATGAATTCGCATTAAAATACATTTTAAAAAACAAACAAACAAATAAATAAATAAACGACTGTGTCGGGTAAACAAATTCGTCAGGCCCTCAGAGTGAGAGGCATCACTAGCAGCAAGGCTGTGGTTGTGGATAAAAGTTTTTAACTTCACTTTGCTACACTTATATCTCTTCAAGTTTTCTCATTTGAATGAACCTAAAAGAAATGTCAATTGAGAAAAAGCTGAAAATACAGTAGTGTAATAATTTGAGGTTAAATTTTAGGCTTATCAAACGAAGCATTTTTTTCAGTGTGCTCTGGGTACGAGCATCTGCTACATGCCTAATACTTGTAGTCAAAGGCCGCACTAAGTCTACCCTAACAGAGTTTCTGTTAGTTTTATTTTCTCTCAGGGCCTCTTTAGGTCCCAGCTAATGGTAGGAAGTTGGAAGTCAGTAGCATTTACTGCAGAAGAAGAAGAAGAAAAAAAATCAGTTTGGGCAGAAGCAATCAATTAAACAGACGGGTGCTGGGAATTGTCACCTCAGACACTTAAAAGGTTAAAATGACAATTAAGTGCCTGGCATCTTTTATTGTCATTTTAACCTTTAAGCGGCTTCTTCTGTCGAGCTGGCCTGCTGTTTTTTTTTTTTTTCTTCTCTTCAGCCATTGGACAGATCAGGCCCCGGAAGCCGTGACAACGAATATAAAAAATAAATAAATAAATAAATAAATAAATAAATAAATAAATAAATAAATAAAAAACTTTGCTGGGATATCAAAAACTCATTACTGCGCACTTCAGAATGTTTGTCTGCTCGCATTAGACACAACAATGGCGCGCAGTTTATCCGAAGGGATGGCTGGAGATTGGGGGAGAAAGCCATTACAAACAAGCCCCGTGATTTATTAAATCAATCTCGCCGCCAGGCTCCGAACGAACTCATTGCGCATGCAGCGCGGTCTTTTTTTGCCTGCGTAAGACAAATGGCTCCTTCGACGCGAGAAAGAGAAATGGCCGCACTAAACTCCCGGTAATCAACTTGTGAAATTAAACATCAAAAAATGCCGAAATTATTGTGTGTGGCAAAGTGATTTGTCTGCAATTAGAACACGGCACATCACTCAGCGCGAGTCGGCGCGCGGGATGTTAATGAGCTGGCATTTTGTATTAAGACGTTTTTTTAAAATACAGCGCAGACGACGCATAAAACACAGCACATTAATAAGCGGCCGGACATTAACAAGCCCCCGGATAATTTATCCTCGGCTACTTTATTTGTCACTGACCTATATCGAGTGCTTTTGCAGGGGTAGTAGTTTGTATTTATTGTCTTGTCGGATGCATTGATTCAGATACGTTTTTTCCCCCCTCCCTCTCCTTTGGAAATAAAACTGTAAAATGCAATCACAACGAACCATTAGAGTTCTGAGTTTTTCGTGCGTCTGTATGAATTTATTACGCGTCCGCAGTGCAATTTTACATCCATATGCAATTTATAATGCTAATCTTGCACAGATCCATACTAGCTGTTGGTTTCCTTCCGCCATAACAGTACGGGGCACATCTGTCCGCCTTAGTGCTGTGTCACCAGCTTTGACTCGCATATTTCATATTCAAGTATTGCCTTATTTGTTGTCTGAGCGCATAAGTCCCTGAAATTGAGCATATTTGGAGAATAGAAGAATCGTGGTCCTCAAACCACAAAATGCCTCCTTGTGGTTAAAGTGTACATTTTTCCACTACCGTTTATAGATGTCCTATAACACCTTAATACAACGACTATGTCACATGAGAATACAATTCTCTTTCTGTGGAAAAAAATGTAATCAACTATTCCCTAATATTGTGCTCTATGTGACCTACAGTATGTGCTCGTATTTATCAACAGACCAAATACAGTTGCTATATTCACACTATATTTCTGTTTCTTCCGGTTAAAAAGTTCGGCCTGCTCCGTGACCTTGGATTTACGGGTGCTTGGGCAGAGCAGCACTGTCACACACTTGTGCTCGATTGAACATTTTGATCAACGGCGTAATTGGAAACGGCCCGCTGAAGATACACCGGGTCCATATCTCAGTCACCGTGATAAAGTGAACTGTGATTGCGTTTCTGAAGCAAGGTTACATTCGCCGACACCGCATAATTCTGGCATGCGCCGGCGGTAATGAATTTGCCAGTAAGTGAATGATCTGCGTAGTATTTTATAGAGATGTGCACTTCACATTTCCGTGGCCTTCCTTTAACTCCCGAGCACAGCGCTGGAGAGTGGCTTTCTTTTTAACTCTTTGAAAGGGTTGGTTTTTCAGAATGGTTTTCTTTCTTTTTTTTTGATTGTGTGTTCTAGAACTCCAGTTGTTTTCAGTTACCATTAGCGATTGTGACGTCAGCATTAGAATGTTCCGTTAAGTGCATTCTAATAACATGTTTGTGATCTCGCACTTTGAAGGGTTAAAGTTACACTGCATAATAGAAATGTGAGGATGGGGACAGAGGATAGGACAGAAGACAGTGAGGATGGGGGTTAGAAGGGAGTGGGGGAGGAGGGGTCTATTAATTGATATTCTGCTGTGGTGTGCTTCCAACTTACCCACCTTCGAAAAAAAGGGAACTGTCCTACCATGTGAGACTGCCACTAAGGCTTTGTGAATCAAGTCCCATCCAATTTTATGCAAATGAGGGCATGGTGGATGAGAGCCATATAGAAGCCAGTGTTCCCCCCACCCCACACACACACACCCCCACACCACCCCCATGCCCTTACCCCCATTGATAAAACTGACATGAATCCACCAGCCTGGGAAACCATTAAATCCTCTTGACTGGTGGTAAAACTCTGTGTAGCAAATTCATGAAATTTATTTTGTCCTGAGTTTGGCAGTTTTAGTTTAGATGTAAACTTAAAAACTTAGAAATACAGAAACCAAAAAAAAAAGAAAAAGAAAAAGAAAAAAAAACATAACTTGATTGAACGCTCTCGACAAAAGAACTGCAACATATGAGGACTTAATTGGCCCCTGTGTCAAGGCATTTCACACAAATTAAATTGGTTGTTTGATTTAAAAAATGTTTACTGTTTTATCTGATGGCATATTTTCACAGTTCTGTGCTAGCTGTTCTGAATACTAAGTACCCATAAGGTCATTGGACATGAAACGTAATATACAGAAGGTCACTTTGACATTAAATTTGACAACAAAAAAATAACAATAATAGCAACTGTCTGCCAGTCATTAATAACCATTTGCAGTGTTTTTATGTAGGATTTCATTTTTATACATAGTCAACTGTCAATAAGATGTATTTCAAATGCAATTTAAATGTGTACATGATCGATGATACATTTTTTTTTTTGATATGATGTGTTCATATCGTCCGTACACAGCAATATTCTCAGTGCTGAATCATCATAGAGTCCAATAGGTACCCCCACATCAAAAGGACTCAATCAATGTTGATTTTACACTGAACTTATTTTTTTGCTTTGTGTGTGCTACAGAATTTTAAAAATGTGACACAGCGACTGGTAAACAGGCTTCATTTTGAGCCATTACACAATAAATTATCATCTGACGCACTGGCTGCAGCGCATCAGTCATCCTATTAAGCTTTCAAAACTGAAATTGCTTGCTGACTGACAGAGTGTTTCACAGATAACTGCGCAAGTTAAATGGCCCATTGGTAATAGCTTGGGCTCTGAACGTGGCTGTTGGTGCTTGCTGGAAGTTTTATTCATTTGTTTACATCGCTTTAACGCTTGAAAGAGATATCTATGATCAGGGCATGCACTCAAAATTGGGGAAAAAAAGATGATTTACATGAGTTATATGGAATTAATTATGGGCAATGTTTGATAAATAATAATGTAATTTATGTAAAGGTTTCGAAATTAAAATTAAGACAATTATGAGTCCAAAAATAAAGACTGCAGACCCCTTTTCGTAATATTATAAGTGGCCGGGCTTATTGTGTGTGTCTTTTTTTTTTTTTGTGGCCACTGTGTTGCTTGTGATATGACTTGTGATATGACATTTCTTCTCCTCAGGCATTCATGTTGGCTTTGAAACTCAGAATAACTCATTATTCATGGAAACAGTCCATTTAGATAGTTAGGGAAAGGGGGGCTGGGGGGGGGGAGGATGGGGGGGCAGGCAAGGGGCATTTTAGAAAGTGAAATTAACCAGTCCACATATTTTTTAAATGAAGTGGGACAACTCCGTCCTTCCGATTGTTCACAGAAAAGAAAACCACGCTCGCATTCCAACAGGTTCGTTACCATGGCAACACGTATACGATCGCAGAGCAGCACCTGGGCAGGCCGCATGTGCGTAAACTGACCAATCAAAGACCTGACATCTCCTAAGGAAGAGGCCCATTGAACATTAAGGCTACAGGATACCAGGGAGATAATTATATCTAAGATATAATGCTTTGACCAAACCAGGAAAAAAAATTATTACATTGAACTTAAAAGTGAAAAAAGCAAACAAGAATTATCATTATCACTTTAAATTAATTTTCTTTTTCAAATACATTTTCAGTATTACCGTACTACAGAACGTGCATGCATAACTCATTATCAAAATGGCACCTCTTTGTTTAACAAATTAGATTTTTCCCTGTGAAAGTGAAAGGTGTATTGTGTGCTGCGATTCCTTCTCACACACGAACAGGCTGACAGGCACATTTCCACAGGCTGAGTTCTGTCACTCAGAAACCTAAATTGTCTTTGGATGATGTCAAGGGAAATTACTTTCTCCGAAAATAACAGGAGCCTGTAAGAAGTAGGAAATAAGAGGCAGGTAGAAAATAAGAGGCGTGCATTCAATCAGTGGAGTTTACCCCAGTGTTATTATTTCTTGTTCTTTGGTTTTTGGTGGAAATGCAGCGCTGGCATCCTTGTAACCGTGGCTGTGTGACTCCAGATTTACATGGTGCTGGCTTTGTTCTCTCTTGACATATTAACAGGTCTGCAGTAACTCGGACATTATATTGGTATGAGGGAATCCAAAATAAATCACAGATTTTCCTATGGTTTTTGCCAGTGTAATTTTTCATACTATTTAAATGGGGGGGGGAAAGCACTGTCACGCATACAGTATGTGTTATAGCAGAATTAACTAAGCAGAAATCAGGCTCAATTCAGCATGCTTTACTGTATATTAACTCTTTAAGGTGCCAGTATGTGATTAGAATGTTCATAAGTGAACATTCTAATGCTGATGCACTGTAATAGTCAGTGTTGCATCTGCTGATGTCACAATTGAAAACAATGGAATTCTATCACTTGTATCTTGATCCTCCGGCACTTTCACGTTGTACGTGTATCTTCATCTTGATGGTGTAGGTCTTTACCATATCTCTTGTAATCATGCCTCACTTCTGGTTCATGACTGGCCAAAACTTTACAGGCTTGGCCTATGCTTGCCATGTGAACTGGACTTGATGTTCATGGCTATGGATAACTGACACTTTATGAGAATTGTACCTCATCTGACCTGCGTTCTGTAGTTGTACCAATAACCTTCGGTATATTAGTTCATATCCATTGCTTCAGATTAAAGCTATCTGCCCAATAAAATATAATGCAATGTAATCTGGGCAGTTCCCTGAATAAATATGGATCGCTCACATTTACCACACACTTATTTTACCATTTACAATTAAAAGCTTGTTAAAGCTTGATTGAACCTAATTGATTTGAGCTATTCTGGAACATCCCTGATAAGAGGAAGTCTTGTTTTAAGGGGGGGGGGGACAGCCTATAGTCAGCTTGTATTTATACAATAGCTGATTCATATCCCTGGCTTTTTCTTTCCTGTAGAAGCACTCGAGGTGCAATTTAAGTGGCAGTCAAAAGTGGGAAACATCTGCTCACAGGAGAGATCCTGGCAAAGCCGCAGAGAGAAGCAGATGTCAGCCTGTATGCTCATGACTTCATTCATCTCACCAAAGTGGAGGATCTTTTTTTTCTTTCTTTCTTTCTTTTTTTTGCAAAGAGCTGGTCATTCTGAGATGATTAATTCTGGACGCTCAGTCCTTTCACATTCCAAGCAATTGTGTTCCGGATGGAACCCTTGTGAATATGAAGATATGAAAAAACTTGACTGGATGAGTCTAATGAATAGACCCTCAAGTACATTGTTTGAGCATCCGTGTGGTAAAAAATCGAATTCCCATGTTGTTCAAATGTACATTTATCCACTAAAAGGTTTCAGAAATTTTCACAAGTTTACTTTTTTAGCTTAATTGTAACTCCATGAGGGCACGGTGGTGACCCTAACCAGGAATAGGCAGGTTAGATTACATTACAGGCATCTAGCAGATGCTCTTATCCAGAGCGACTTACACAACTTTCTTTTTACATGACATTGTATCCATTTATACAGCTGGATATGTACTGAAGCAATGCAGGTTTACCTTGCTTAAGGGTACAACGGGAATCGAACCTGTGACCTTTAGGTTACAAGACCAGCTCCTTAACCATTACACTACACTGCTGCCCAGATGGATGGATGGATGTATTTCATGCATATAATAAATTACACATCTCCATCTCTCTATGTATGCACATTTGCATATAATAGTAATTAGTATTTTGTAATAATATCTGATACATACACAAGCATTGCTCACAAACACTCATGCGCAAATTCAGAATATAAATATGTTAAATACTCATACTGTGTTCATTTGTTTAGTTAATGTATTTAGACGGGTGATATTTATCTGATCAGCGATGCGAATGACAAAGGGAGCAAAGGGAGTCCCGCACATTTTCAGGAGCTGCAGGAGGTGCTGCGGGACCAGCTCACTGTCCCGTGGTCTTCGTTCAGAAGAGGGGTGCTCCAGCAGAGAGGGTGCCAGATTTGACCGTTCTGGTTTGGTTCCACCGTCACCCGGAGGGGGGACAGCGGGGGGGGGGGGGGGGGGCACCCGGAACTTTCTGCGCGTCTGTGCTTCCCGCTAATGAGCCAGACGTCCCGCCTCGCGCATCTTTAATTAGGATTTAAATCTGAGTTGTTTCAAGGCCAATTAAACACCTACTGGAATTAATGTCTCTACACGTGTAATAAATCAAAAAAGTAGTTGCAGTTGCCAACTTTGGACTTGGACGCAATGTTTTTGTTGGAGACAGGATGGTATGGAGAAGGGGGGGGGGGGACAAGCACCACCCCCCCCCCCATCCCCATCTCTCCCCCTCCCCCCAGTACTTTCCGAGGTTATGTTTTCTCCCAAGGATAAAACTTTTTCACTGAACTGCATCAAACACCTTGCTTCTTCAACCAAAAGGGATCAAATAATGAACTACAGCTCATTTGATTTACAAAAACAAAAAAAACAAAAAAAAAAGAAAGAAGCCATCTTGGTTCGATATGATCTCGCAATGATTCAGCAAGTGGCCCAGTTCTGCCAATGAGCTAACCGCTCAGCTTTGGTCTAAATGACAACCGACAGATTCGCGGCCCAAATTTCTAGGAAACAAAAACTGTGCATCGCTCCTGCTACCCCCCAGCTGCACGCAGGCCCGGTGGTTTTGACGGAGAGAGAGTGATGCTCGCTGACAGGTCCTTTCCTCAGTAGTTTGTTATCGCCGCCGATGTTTTAATGCGTTGTGGAGATGCCTGTGGAGTCTGCCACCCATAGTGCCAGACAGCGGGCCGGTTCTTGTGAGAAATACAGCAGTAGCAAGATATTAATCTCCCTTGTATATGTAATGGTGAACGCAGTCTGACTGACAACTACTTTTCCGCATAATACAAGTCAGAGCGTTCTGGCAGTTGGTGAAACACAACAATTAATAAATACAGGAAATGAGCAGCAAAAAAAAAAAAGTACTCTGTACAGAAATAGGTATTACGGCTCTATAATTTTACTCCCATTAAAAAATATCCATTAATATTTAATGCTGTTGACATAATCTAATTGTTTTTTTAGTATCTTTTATTGCCAGGAAGTGATTGTTTTGCGTTTCCCATCTTTGTCGAACCTACACATCCCGTACTCAGCCACTCACCACGCGTCCATTAATGCTGTAAAGCTTTTGTTGTCTTGTTTTTGCACAGCACCTCTATACTAGTCCTTTGTTAAGGCACGAAGGATGTCCGCTTTAAGCCTGGCACTGTTATAAATGTTAATGATGCATTAATGGGTGCTTAACGTAAAGCGTTTACACAGCAACATAAAATGGCCGCCGCGTTCGGTTTCCTACCGATGAACCGGAGATTGGCCGTCGTTATTCATGACCCATGACCGACGGTTTTTAGGGTTTTCTTTCAATTTGGGTATCTTGAGGCATTGCCTCTACCTTTCCTTTTCTCACTAGCAACTCCTATCTGAGCCGGGTGAGGCTGATAAGAAACTTTAATAAGGTAAGTCTGCAAAACTTTGGGACGCAGAAATAATAGAGACTTGTGGATAAAGATAATCCCCAGTCGATATGATGTTAGAATTTTATAACATTTTTAAGTCGTCGCTGGTGTGATGGCCTCTGGGCCATAGCCTGGCCTATGTGGGTGTGTGTCTCTCTCTCCTTGCTTGTTTGGGAGTGGCTTTCTTGCTCTCTCTCTCCTAGCCTTGCCCCTCCCATTCTGAATTGTGCTTGCCCTTGCCTAACTCTCCTCCCCTCTCATTAGCAGATTGGCTTCACCTGGAGAGGAGGCCATAAAGCATGGCTTCACGGCTGGTTCAGGTTCTCTCCACTCCTGCCTGGATGGCAGCTGCCAGGCCTGTTTAGTTTCTCTTTTTGCATTTTTTTTGATTATTTATATTAAAATTACTGTTTAACCAAGTTCTTTACCGTGTGGTCTCCCCTTTTTTGTTATGACTTTAACGAGCGGTCATAACACTGGCTGAAACTGTTCAGAACCAATCAGGGTTTCAAATGGAGGACAATCTTGCAAACTGTAACTTATCTGCTGTCGGGAGTATCCAAGATCAAGACCAGGTGACTGCCGATTTAGACAAACTGTGGAAAAAGTAATAAACCATTTGCATGTAAATGTGCCCTAGATATTTTTTTAAAAGTCAAAGTTATTGACAAATGGTGATTAAATCCAGAAGATATAACCAAAATAAATTTCTGCATAAACAGATTGAATCAAACGCATTGGTGCAAATTAATCATTGGGACAATTTTAATACTTGTTAAGTAACGACTACCTGTGATTACTTCCCAGAACTATTTGCTGTACTTTGTGGATAAATTGACATTTTTGTACTTGGGTAAAAGTTTATGAGTATGCTGCTTTGCTGAAATGGCTGAGTTGTATTTTAGTTGCATCTGTAGGATACAACTAAAATCACATGGTGTAAAAAGTATTTTCACACCACCTCAGTTGAAAATGTTTTGGTTTATTTGAATGAATCTAAAAAAAAACGTGTGTTTATCCAATGGAGCGTTTTTTTCTCAGTGTAGGAGAAAGAGACTGTAGGACAGAATCTCGATGAAAATAACCTGACAGCCGAATCATCACGTAACGGGATGA
Organism: Anguilla pacifica; assembly: GCA_039654925.1. Classification (NCBI taxonomy): domain Eukaryota; kingdom Metazoa; phylum Chordata; class Actinopteri; order Anguilliformes; family Anguillidae; genus Anguilla; species Anguilla pacifica. The sequence goes on from CM077288.1 coordinate 66,132,117, forward strand.
TGACAGACATGATTATGATATTCAAGAATGGACGGATCCCCCCCCCCCCCCCAAATCAATCTCATATTTATCTGACTGTGTGTTGGGTAATAATGCTGTCAATCATTATCAGGAACCTGAGTGAGTTAGGTTGCAGATAAGTGATATCTCCACCGTGCTTTTCTGCGTGGGAGACCTTTTAGACCATCTGGAGACAGTGCGCATTGACCTTAGAGACAATTACATATTTATTATTAATAGCTAAGTACTCTTTGATCTATGCATTTGTGAATAGCGGAGCATTTGCAGTTGGTATGCATCGCAGTAGTGATTTAACTGTATACAGCAGTGGTCTCCAACCTTGGTCCTGGAGAGCTACAGGGTCTGCTGGTTTTTGTTTTCACCTTAAAATCAGCACCCAATTGAGACCCTAATTGATTCATGAAGTGCAGAGTCACTATGAAAACCAACAGACCCTGTAGCTCTTCAGGACCAGGGTTGGAGACCACTGGTATACAGTATAGGCTTCTGTGAGCTTACTAGCCCAAACAATCCCCTGACCCACAGAATTTAAAATAGGGTGCATTCCACCCCAAACCTGCCCCCCCCTCTCCCCTCCGCAAGCTTCCGTCAGAAGGGGACAGCCCCGCACACTCACACGTATGTAGCATGTAGCATGTTGCCTGTAGCGTGTAGCGTGTTGCCTGTAGCGTGTAGCATGTTGCCTGTAGCGTGTAGCGTGTAGCATGTTGCCTGTAGCGTGTAGCACGTATGCATGTATGCGTATAACCGGTGTGAGCGGCAGTGCAGCGCGGCTGTTTCGGGCGCTGAGCTCGTAACTCAAAGCTTGCGGGTTCGACTCCCCTGGGGTGCGTCTGTTTGCTGCCGATGGAGGTGCTTAACCTGAATCGCTTCGGTTAAAACACCCCACTGTCTAAACTGGTCGTTTCTGAAGAGAATCGGCTGTTTTTCAACAATGACTGCAGGATGGGATGCTAACAAAAAGGGAACATGCACGCCGCCATCGAATTTTACAGCAATCTTGGCATTTTTAAAGTAATTCTGAAAAGGTAAAGGGGGAGGGGCGGTTGGTCAACAATGGGAGAGTACATAAGTGAATAAATAAATAAACAAACAAACGCAAAATACACTGTGTAATCTCCCACTCAGCCGAGAGTCTCTATCCGTCCGTCCATCCGCCCCCCCTTCTGGGTAAATGAGTGTGTTTGTGTTTCTTAAGGTATTGTGCTGTGGTGAGGGGGGTGGCAGGGGCGGCAGGGGTTGACTGGTGGTGGGGGGGGGGGGGCAGTAGCCCTGGGAAGCGGTTGCCCTACGCTGGGGCTCAATGCCCCAGTGGGGGGGCGGAGCGGGGTAGCCTTGGGCTGCAGCAGGAAGGCCCCGGAGGGCTCAATGGCCTCCTTGTGCCGGCCGATTGTGTGGGGGGAACCTGAAAAGAAATGAATGCAATCTAAGTAAGCAAATTACTCCCTGCAGTAAACGCCACTTCGCCCTCCCCCTCCCTCATGCCCCCCCCCCCCCTCCAGTGACCCCCCCCTCCCCTGCTTCCCTCCCCAAGCCCAAACTCATTTAAGGGCTGCAGTATTTCTAAGGCATAAAAATTTCCTTTTTTTTTCTGTTAAAGCCCTGGCCCCATCTGTCCCTCCTTGCTGAGGAAAAAAAAAAAAAAAACTATTTTGCCGGAAGGTACATTTTGGAAAAATGCGAAGGGACACATCGACAGCAAAGCTGCGCAACCATGTGAATGTTATATTAATGACTCCATGCTAATTAGCTTTGATATAGGTCTTCATTGGACTACCTCTGTCATATTATTAATTGTCAAATCAATGAATCAACATTAAATAATGGAAGATAAGCAAATCATATCACACCAATGTTGCAGTTAACTTCTCCATGCAGTCAACAAAATATTGGCCTTAAATATGTATCATCACAATAATGAAAGCATGTTATTTCTTTCTTCAGTCACAGAATAAAATGGTTAGGCTTGAATCCAGTCTGGCAGAGTAAATTTAACTCTTGATAGTGTATTTGTTACACTGTGGAACGGCCTTAGCGACATGCAAAGTTTCAAATTAATGCAAAGGTTATAAGTCCAGCAAAGCAACATGTCTTAATATTATATCAAAATGTTATCATATGCCAAGCAGAATGTCTGGTGGCATATGATATAATTTATCACCCTCCTTTGTTAATTCCATTTTCATATGAGCCCTTGAGTCTGTTCTAAAACTGGCACATTTAATGAAACGTGAAAAAAGTATGACTAATGCCACTGGCGAGTGCATTCTGGTTTGGAGACAAACCAAGTCAGCATATTCAAAAAAAAGAAAAGTTATCGCTACTGTGAATGTTATGTACAACCACTGCTTAATTAATTAAAAACTGCTAAAAACGATCCACCTTTAAATGACATATTGCAATACAAATTACCACAACACACTGAAATGCCATGGGACAAACAATACAACAACATGTGAAATAATAACAAAGCTTGTCAGATAGCACAGGTGCCGCCAGTGGAAAGATCATTCTTTTTCTTAGCGCATTATTATTTCATGAGGCAGATGGGGTTTTTTTTCTTTCTGTTTTCTTTTCAGTTCTTTGAACAGCCAAGTTCTTGAAACCCCAAGTTTTAATGAAATGTCATGCTTGCGGTGGCGACTGAAAATGTAATTCGTAACCTCTACTGTACCTCTAAACCGCGCCTAGAAGCCTCGTTAAAATCGAATTACTTTTAATAACAAGGATATAATGATTTCATTCACGGTCAGTAGCTCTCCGCAGGAATGATGGTCCGCGATGCAGGAGACTTAATGATCTTCGCGTGAACCACTACAGCACGGCTCACCTAGCCGATGCGGTGTCTTCACCGCCGCAAATCAAATAAGGTTTCCACGCCTGTGTGATGCTTCCTATACGCGGCGCGCGGAGACCTTATTGGTATCCGAAATTGCGCGTGCTGTCGTTTGTTATACGCGAATTAAACAACAGAGGAAGAACGCAGATGATGACGCTTGGCATATAAATAATCGGGAATTTAAGAAGATTGCTATCTCCGCCCTGATTTATTTCACCTTTGTTTTCGCTTGACATGTTCACATAATGTACTGCTGGTATTTCTTGCCTCCTTGCGTTGCTGAGGAGTTGAGTAGATTACTCATGTGTTTGTATGGCTTTGTCAAACTGCTCAGCGGTCCAGAGTTTATAGTTTCCAAGCAACCGGTTGATTGCTTCAGTAGTCCGTTGTTTTTTTTCCCTCTTCAGGATGACAAGCAAATTACTTGAAAGTAATGAGAACTGTACAAGAGGAACTAAATACATCACACTTCAGTGCCACGACACGGTAACGGACCGGCGAGCCATCAAAGCGCTCTCGGTTCTGTCAAGCGGCTGCATCTGATTTATTTTTCCTGACGCTGATTCTCAGTGAAAACTTCCATACATCAAAAAGCGGCGGAGAGATGTATCTAAACGGAACGTTGCTCTCCAGAGGTAATTGACCATACGGTTTATGGGCTTTAAGTCTTCCGTGAGTCTTAGTTAAACCTTGCGTCACGGAGTGTCTTGAAATATGATTACTGATGAGATAACGTGATTACTACAAGTATCAACCGGAGATGTATTGGCCTGACAGCCCTCGCTAATCTCATTCCTCGCGTAGCCTATCATATCTGCTATGAAACTGCATTAAGTGGACTAGAACCCATTAGATAAGGGACTTTAAGTTCAGATGATTCACTGACTTCCAATAGGCTGCTCTTCAAACGAAAGGTGAGGAAATTAATATTTCAGTTTCAGCCAAAGCTCGTTAGAAACAGAGGAAAGGTCCTGGTAGAATTTAAATTATTTCCACAGTCATAACAGTTTAAGAGTTCCCTATATCCTCCAGCAGCCATGCAGAAAAAAAATTTAAAGTATTTTACTTTTTTCTTCTTTTTGTCATAATGCAAGCATCGTGATGACAAAACATGTTCAAGAGGAAATGCTTTCAAAAATGTTATTTATTTAATCTCTTATCTCTTGTAGTTTTAGGTTTCAGTGTAGTAGAATATATGGTTCTTGAGATTAAGACCAGAGGCCCATGTACCCTATGCGCAGTACCAGCCCCACCATTTGAGCAGGATTTGTTTTTGAGGCCCCTCAACCAGTAGTGGCACTGCAGTTCCAAACATGGGTGTATTGGAGAAATGTGCAGGGTGGGGTGGTGGAGGTGTCTTTTGATCGTGGACTTGGGGGCGGGGGGGGGGGGGGGGGGGTATGACACACATTTACACATGCACACACGTACTTACACACACATACACGCACACACATGCACACACACATATACACACGTCCACACATCCAAGCACACACATGCACACACACACGTACACACACCTGCACACATGTAAGCACACACATACACACACACACACACAAGGTAAATAAGGAATGTCTCTTTAATCCAATTCAATGAGATAGCACAGTACAAATTCAGTTCCCGTGTTTGTCCAGTCTGAGCAGAGACCTCTAAGATTCATATTTAATATTTAATTTAATCAATTCCAATATAAAATACAATGACATTTTTTATTGTTCCATGACATAAAGCGACACGGTGATGTGTAAGAAGAATACACAAACAAACTAGGCAAACTGGAAGCCTCAGAAAAAAGTCTCTATTGAAGATAATAAGTGTAATCGATCCCTTGGGCAGGGATCTGATTTTATTTTATTTTTCTATGAAATCCATTCATCACCATTAGCAGCCATTTAAAATGTAGCATTCATGGGGAAAGAGCCCTTAGCTCCTCTGTGTCGAAATTAAATAGAACTCCCGAAGTTAAGTGGGGTGGGGGTGGGGGTGGGGGTGGGGGGTGGAATTACATTATTGTTGTCATCATTACTGGTTCAGTCAATGGAAATTCATAATTTAATGTCCTTCAAAGTCAAATTTATATTGGGGGAAAAAATGAACAATTCTATGCTTTCTCTAGAAGTGTACAGTTTATGACATGATCCCTCTAATTTTTCATTGTTCAAATATATACCTGTATATCTATCTGTACCTCTTAGAGTTAAGGGCGAATGAGTATTTAATACAGGCCTGTGTTTCACAAAATTCAATCCTACATCCAACTTTAGCAATCAAGTGTTTTCCTACGATCCAAAGAACTGCGGTGGCAATAAGTGAATCTAATTCATAAAGCTGTGCATGATTTTTTTTTAAATGTGTCGCTCAAAATTGCCCAAAAAAAATAACAGCGTACATTTCAGGAAGATGTAATTTGGGATTGTGCATGTCTCAACTCGCCTTTGTCTGAACACGGTGAGTTTTTCTCCTCAATTTTTCTTCATTCTGGGTATCCGTCCAGTGAACCTGTACCTTCAGAGATATTTTTACAGAGAACACTCCATGACTGCCAAATTCTCCATAAACATTAAAAATGATGCAGACCCAACTCTACTTTTCAGTCCTTACCTTTGGTGGTCAGATTAAAGCAAGCGCAAGTTTTTTTTTTGTTTTTTTTTTGGTCTTTTTAATGAGAATTCCTCATTAATTTCAGCTACTGACAAAGGCATAATTCAAAATGGCATAATCAACAAAAATTTAAAAGTAAAAAAACATAATTATTAGTCACGTTTAAGCACATTAGTCAGAGCTCAGGACAACCCAATGACCAACTGTGATGCACGAGAGAATCAGTTTATTTTCTACGTTGCACAGTGAATGTGAATCTTTCCTGTGAGAAACACACATCGCTTCATGAACAGATCTCTGGCTGTGACACAGGAGAACACTATTAATAGCCTGCTGGCATGTCTGTGATGTGTGCTTCTCTGAAGCAGTACATCTCCTGATGTCTAAGACATCTGTACCTGTGGACCACAGGAAAAAAAAAAAAAAAAATAGAATACATATATATAGCGCTATGAAAAAGTATCTTCCCTCTGCCTGATTTCCTCTGTTATTTCACGTTTGTCACACTGAGTGGTTTCAGGTCATTAAATAAAATGTAATACTAGACAAATGGAACCTCTGAGTAAACTCAGAACATAATTTTATAAATTGTTATATCATTTATTTAATGATAAATTATCAAGCACCCATATCGCCCATGAGAAAAAATAATTACACCCATAAACTTTTTTTAAACTGATTACATTTTGTCTGAAGATCTGAAACCGTTCAGTGTGACCAATACGCAATAATAGAGGAAGTCAGGAAGGGGACAACTATTTTTCATGACACTGTATATATATATTTCAGGGGCTAGTTGCCTTAAGTATTGTCTTCAGCATAAAGAATAGTTAACTGAATTCGGGTCAGGTGGTTGACCTGACCAGTCAATAATTTTCCAGTATTTAGTTTGAAAAACTCCTGTGTTGCTATAGCAGTATGTTTTGGGTCATTGTCTTGCTGTAGGATGAAGCACTGTCCATGCTTTGGGCATGTATGGCTGCCACAGGTACCGGTTTACTTGCATTTAATGATGATGTACAGGTAACTGCTGATAGCAGCTGCAGAATAAATCCTGAAGAGTACAGAAGCATCTTATCTGCTCACGTTCGAACAAATGACTCCAAACTCATTAGACAGCGATACTAATCCAATTGAACATGCGTTTCATGCGCTGAAGAGAAAACTTAAGGCAACTAGCACCCAAAACTAGCGGTAGCTAAAGATGGCTGTGATAGTGGCCTGACAGAGCATCACCAGGGAAGATACTCAGCACATGGTGATGTCTCTGGGTCATAAACCTGAAGCAGTCATTGTATGTGAAAGATATCCAGCAAAATACTAAACATGACCACTTTAATTTATATAACATTAATTTGTCCCAAACATTATGGTACCCTGAAATGGGAGGAAGAGGGGGGCCTATGTATAAAAAATGCTGTAATTTGTACACAGTGGAACCAAAGTGTATAAAAATGCATTTAAATGAAAGCTGAGCATTTGCATTTTATCCGCATGTGAATTGTTTGATTACAAAGATTCAAAGACAAAGATTGTGGAGTGCTGAGTGAAATCAAGAAAAAATATCACATTATGGAGCTCACTGTATATATACAAATATACATATAGACATTGTATTTCTACAAAGATTAGACAAACATGGAAACTGAATTTGTCATGTGCCACCTAATTTCATGTTATTAAAGAGACATTCCTTAATTGTAATATATGAAGCGCTTTAATGAAGTGCGATTCATAATTATGAATTATGAGTTATATTTCTTCGATCCAAGTTACTGGCGGGTATTTGGACTCACTCTGTCTTTTTTTTGGCTTTTGTGACTAAATCTGATTGTCTTCTCTTTTTTTCTCACTTCCGTAGATGGTGAAATGTGAACACCATTCATCATCTGTGAGTCCATACTGTCCGGGAGGGGAGGAGATGAACACATAACAGTCACTTCAGAGGAAGAGGGATGATGTGATAAGTATTGATCTTGTTTGGTAATTACACCAGGATTTATTAGTTGGGGGCTGGGGAGGGGG
>CM077288.1:66144608-66327108 GCA_039654925.1 Anguilla pacifica
CAGGTTACCACTGGGGAGTCGAAGCACCCCACCCTCCCCCCTGCCCCGGCCCAAACTCCTCCATCCCCCCCACCCTCCCCCTGCCCTGACCCAAACTCCTCCATCCTCCCCACCCTCCCCCTGCCCCGGCCCAAACTCCTCCACCCTCCCCACCTTCCCCCCTGCCCCGGCCCAAACTCCTCCATCCCCCCCACCCTCCCTCTGGCCCGGCCGAACTCCTCCATCCCCCCCACCCTCCCCCCTGCCCCGGCCCAAACTCCTCCATCCTCCCCACCCCCCTGCTGCCCCGGCCCAAACTCCTCCATCCTCCCCACCCTCCCCCCTGCCCTGGCCCAAACTCCTCCATCCTCCCCACCCTCCCCTGCCCCGGCCCAAACTCCTCCATCCCCCCCACCCTCCCTCTGGCCCGGCCAAACTCATCCCCCCTTTCCACCCCCCTGCTGCCCCGGCCCAAACTCCTCCATCCCCCCCACCCTCCCCCTGCCCCAGCCCAAACTCCTCCATCCTCCCCACCCTCCCCCCTGCCCCGGCCCAAACTCCTCCATCCTCCCCACCCTCCCCCCTGCCCCAGCCCAAACTCCTCCATCCTCCCCACATTCCCCCTGCCCCGGCCCAAACTCCTCCATCCTCCCCACATTCCCCCTGCCCCAGCCCAAACTCCTCCATCCTCCCCACCCTCCCCCTGCCCTGGCCCAAACTCCTCCATCCTCCCCACACTCCCCCTGCCCCAGCCCAAACTCCTCCATCCCCCCCACCCTCCCCCTGCCCCAGCCCAAACTCCTCCATCCCCCCCACCCTCCCCCTGCCCCGGCCCAAACTCCTCCATCGCCCCCACCCTCCCTCTGGCCCGGCCCAAACTCCTCCACCCTCCCCACCCTCCCCCCTGCCCCAGCCCAAACTCCTCCATCCCCCCCACCCTCCCTCTGGCCCGGCCGAACTCATCCATCCCCCCCACCCTCCCCCCTGCCCCTGCCCAAACTCCTCCATCCTCCCCACCCTCCCCCTGCCCCGGCCCAAACTCCTCCATCGCCCCCACCCTCCCTCTGGCCCGGCCCAAACTCCTCCACCCTCCCCACCCTCCCCCCTGCCCCAGCCCAAACTCCTCCATCCCCCCCACCCTCCCTCTGGCCCGGCCGAACTCATCCATCCCCCTGATCCAGAATTAACTTTCGGCAACATTTCCACCCGCACAACATAAACTACGGAAATCACACAGCAAACACATTCCCTTCTCATCATCGACTCCAAAGGTTTCATTTTTTTTAACAAATACATCAGAATCGATGGCTGAATTAAAAAGCCTAATTATGAAATTCATTACAGACACATGGAGGCATTCGTTTTAAAAATGCTGCAGGGTGAAGTTACGTAAAAAATAAATGATGACCTTCATCTACCATAGAGCAGATAATTTAACTTTATTGTAAGAATTTACTGAGCCTGCCAGAGAGTTTGTTGATCTGGCATGAATTGCACAATACGCAGTACGTGGAGCATTTAAATTCACGCTACCCAGAAGTCTGTGTGTATTTGTGTGTGTGTGTGTATGTGTGCGTGTGTGCGTGCATTCATGTGCGTGTGTGTGCGTGTGTGTTTGTGTGTGTGTGTGTGTGTGTGTGTGAATGATTTTTAATTGATTGGGGAAGTCAGAGAAGGTTGATGTTTTTTGGATAATTTTATATTTGGAAATCTGTAAGTGGACTGAATCTTTTAGTGTTTGGATCAGGATGAAATCAGCACATAAATAACTAGATCCTGTCTGTGATCCAGAAAGAGGGTTTGAAAAATGTCTGACCTCGGGGTATGCGGAGGCGCTTCAGCTTGCAGATAGGGTACGGGCCAATACGATATGGGACATGGAATCCATCTTCTGATAAAATATACTTAATTTCCTGTGGATATTTTTTTTGCCCCTGTTAGTATATTTGTGTTTGTGTGTGTGTGTATGAGCATTTGAGCTTATGTTTACAGTCTGCATGTGTGTGTGTATGTGTGTGTTTGTGAGCGTGTGTATGTGCGCATGTGTGTGTGTGTGTGTATGTGTGTATGAGTGTGTGTGTGTATGTGTGCGTGTGCGTGTGTATGTGTGCATGTGTGTGATTGTGTGTGTATGTGTGATTGCATGTGTGTGCGTGTGTGTGTATGTGTGATTGCATGTGTGTGCGTTTGTGTGTATGTGTGCATGTGTGTGTATATGCATGTGTTTGTTTGTGTGTGTGTGTGTGTGTGCATGTGTGTATGAGTGTGTGCGTGTGTGTGTGCGCGCGCACATGCTTGTGATTGTGTGGTTACTGCCACTTGCACTCATCTTGCGGTAATCCACCTACACCTCTCCACCCCCGCACTTTGGTAGGATGCTGTGTTCAAAGACAATTACTCCGAGACGCACAGAGCTGTGTTATTTCTCAGGGAGCTTCAGAGGCCTGGTGTACTCGCATGCATAAATGTGTGTGCGTGGGCGTCCTCCATGTTTGCGTTCACCTCACACACCCTCTCTGACGCTGCGCTACCCTTCTGTGCCCATACACAGTCTCCGGACCACCGGTCCTGGTTTCGGATGCGAAGTGAGGACCTCTGTGCGGAGAGGTGGGTGAAAACACTCGTCCGTCATCCGCGTTTCTTTTCTCCTTTTTCAAGGGGGGGCGATTAGGGCAGAGTGGTTTTAATTTGGAGGGCTGTGTCCGACCAGACCTCACGTTGCAATTCCGTCGGTACTCTGCACATAAAATATGAATCATTTTCAAATGGCGTTTAAACATTGGCTTTGCTTCGGTCCACAAATGTATTTCAATATTTCTGCGGTCGTATAGGCATGTCAGCATTTTTGGTGGGATTTTTTATTTTTTATTTTTCTGTGTTTCGACATCATCTGTTACTGTAGACATTTGTAGAGTGTTGATTTGTAATTTAGGATACTGGAATTCATTTGATTTTCTTTTCTGTGATGATCATCAAACAAATCTGAATATATTACATCATCAGAGAGGACCAAACAGCACTTGGAACTGCAATAATTTATTGCTCTGATTTACAATTATGCTATTCCTATTTGCACATTGAATTGTTTAAATGAATGCTCTAACATTTCGATGTTTGTCTTGACATCTTGTCTTGAGTCTTGATAATCATGAGCCATCAAATAATGAAAACACAATCTTAAATACCAATAGAATAACGTTTGTGTTAATTAAACTGGGGTTAGTCTTAGATTAAAAATGTATAGTATAGATTTCAACATATAAATAGGTTTTTTTAATTAGGTGTTTTTTTAGTTTAACAACAAAGAGAACTTGGGAGAAATATTTTCCACATGATGACAGTAGCCTACTTTTGTCGTACAATTTTTAGAACTTTAAATGTTATGAAAACTTTTGAAACTTTTTTCTAGCAGTTATCTTCCAGGTCATTAAAATTCTAATGAAAATTACTTATTATCTTTGGCTTTGATGCAAAATGTTCTTCTCATATGTAGTATATTCATCTTTAGCATTGTGGCAACAAGACCATTCAACAGTGAAGTTATTTACAGTTACAGATCTGAACGATGTTAGAAGAGAATTTTGAAAACCCTGCATCACTTTGCTGCAGAATTAATGATGTCAGGGAACGAGAGCTTATGAGACTTTTAACCCGCTGTCTCCACGAGCAGGCGATTAATTGCCTCGAGCGTCATTCCGCCACCACGGTCCCGCCAACCCGAGGTCGCCCGCAGGTTTGTGCTGAAGCCGCGCAGTTAGCGTTCTGCGCCGCGCGCAACAGAGCAGCGCCGCGCGGACAGGTACGCTCAGCTCCGCGTTTCGGTTACACGACTTTTAAAACAAACGGTTAACGAAGGCTAACAAACGCTAACAAAGGCTCCAATTCAGACTTAAGGAAAATCAAAGCAGTGTCAGCAGATCATACAGGTTATGTAGAATTTAATATTCAATTTGTCCCTAAGTCTTTGTTTGTCCTTAACTCAGTTTTAATCATTTTTAAATAATTTAAAGGTTCGTGTACTATGAATGTACGTGGTTATAAAAAGCCTGCCTAATTAATAAAACCACTCACTCATATGATGCCATTTAAAATATGAACAATTTGCATGTACTGTATAATGAATACATGACTGCAGTATACGTTCTGACATCATCACTGAAAATGCAGGTCTGCACGTCTGAATTTATGTTCTATAATACAAGCACATTATGTACATTCTGTTCCACAGCCTATTGATAAATTAACATATTTAAGTCACAACCAGAACAGCCTTTCATTAGGAACATGAACATGCTGTTTTAGTAGGGACACTTTAGTAGTGACAATTTTATGCTAATTTGCTTCTTTTATTTTTTCCAAGCATGTCCTTATTTTTATGGATTGTGAACAGAAAGACAGTTGCATTTCTGTTGGTATTAATATGTGTACAGCTGTGACGAGCACAAAACCTAAACTCAGATTCGTCGACATTGTCAAGCTTATTTAAAAAAACGTATTTGAAAAACTGTGTGAAGACATGCTACCTTGTGGTCATTCGGAAACATATAAATCTCCTTTCTTGGTGACAGTTTTAAGGATGTGAGCAGAAATTGCCACTCTTGTGCAATAATGATAAGCTGTCTGTTAGTGATAATATAATGCTGTATTTAAACTTTTCACTGGTAGGATACACCATTGCAGAAGGTATTAATTTAAGTTCTACATTTAGTCGCGATCAGAATGCATCTTATTGCTCCAAAATATTTCTGTAGGCTAATTATATTCTATGGTTTGTATTCCATGATGTATGCAGGGAATTGTAGTTGTTTCTTCCCTCCCGTGAAATGGCACTGGTTAGTTCAGGGCAGCTATAGCTACACAATGATCTGACTTTCTTTGTTGCAATTTGTGTTGTATGTGGGCAACAATATCAGTAATGACTATCAAACACATATTCCCCACTTTCACCAAAATCTATTCCATAACACATACATGTACATGTGCTTTTGTCAAATGTTTGCTTTCATTAGTACATAAACTAAATGTATTATATAGTATATCCCCAACCCTCAAGCGTATTTTTTTAAATCAGTTTTATTTGGTTAGCAGATACCTTACCCTGGATGACCTTTGATTGAATTTGACATTTTAAGACTTTTTATACCTGGATTTTGACATAAGAAACTCCAGTTACGCACTTTCCTTGCTTGTTGCTACAGGTGGAGCGATTTGAACCCGTGCCCTGTTAATCACAAAACCCCCCCCCCATTTCCTAACTTGTAGCCAACATCGCTGCCCATCGTAACCCATAGCAACAGCATCAACAGCATACCCGAAGACAGCTAATCCAGCCCTGTCCGATCACCTGAAGCTCCAAAACGAACATGGGGAACACGTCTCCTCTCGGGACGAATAGCGGTTCACTTACCGCGCGAAGCGACCGTGACCGTGGTGTCTGAACTGAAATTCCTCCGCTCCCCCCCCCCCCCCCCCCCCCCCCCCCCGCAGCGAGCTTATCTGCTCGCGGCCAGCTGCGGATTCGTAACCGTCGTTCGGGCAGAGGGGCGCGAAGGCGTGGAATCTCCCAGAAGCCCCGAGATGAGGGCGCTCTGACCCCCCCCCCCCCCCCCGGGCCATCGCCAGAGCTCGGCGGGACGGTGCCGCGGCAGTTCGGCAGTTAGAAAACCAGCGTTACGAAACGTAATCGGCCCAAAGTAAGCCATCCCCGCGGCAAACCGAGGGGTTGGTGGGATCCCATTAAACTCATAATAGATTTGATAATGGAAATTTTCCCTCCGCCTAATTCCATTTACTCAGGGGGGGGGGACGTGAGTGTCGAGCGAGGCCGTGTTAAAATCTCTGAACGGGGGAGACGGGTTTAAGTCGAGGCGGAGATAAGAAACCCCGAAAACGGCACTCGAGTTCCCGCAGGGTCCCGTCACAGTCGCGACGTCCCCCCTCTTCCACGCCATCCGCTCTCCCAATATAGAAACACCACAGATTCCAGATCATATTTTTGTCTACAATTGCACAACCCCAACCCCCCCCCCCCCCCGCCCCCCACACCAGCTCATACATATGTCCCCTGTTGGGCAATCACTCGGAAAAGGTTTCCAGCTCCTCTTCCCTTCCCTTTTTTTGTTGTTGTTGCTATTCACCGGGTATGTTTTTCATTTTGGATTAAGAAAGAAAAAAACATTTTGTGGATTAAGTGCTCTTTCACCCCCCCCCCCCACTTGGCTTAAGTAAGCATTCCAGTGTAGTGGATTATTTTAGGATCTTCTTTGCCGTTGGTTGTTCTGTAATCGGTGATGCTGCATCAATGGATTCCCACTATTGTTTATGCTGAGCATTGAATCCAAGTTTAGATGTTTGTGCTGACCATATTCTCTTTCTATTACACGCCGTCTCAAGCAATTGATGACCTCTGTCCAATCGCGTGAGGCTGTTTGCTTCACAGAGAAATCTCAGTGAGTGGACATTCCCTCTGAAATGCTGTTATCTACCTGGATAGTGAACACAGCCTTACAACCCATGTGACATAGAGCGTGAGCTGTTGCAGAGAAACGTATCATGAAGTCATGCGTTACCGAACCTCTCTTCCCTCATCAGTATAACATACGTATTGGCTTGCAGAGATGAACGGGTTTAAACTTCCACGTGCAGGTGATGGACAGTGACGCTTGTATTCCGTACAGCACTCCCCTCCCGGTCTCATTGTTGTCTCCCTTCACAGGTCGAAGGTCAATGGCCGTACCGGGTCACGGGTTCACGCAGGGGTCACGCGGGGTTCACAGAAGCACTTGTGTGCTAACAAGCCCTAGTGCTCAGGAATGCGGGTTTCCCTTTTTACTGTGGGGGCTGTGGAGGGCAGAACTGAACAGGGCAGTAGCACAGCGAACAGGGAGGAAAAGGATGGAGAGAAATTAGAGACCGCTTCATGTGAAAGAGAAGGCTTAAAACCCAGCTGTATGAAGCCATTTTTAGAACTTCGTAAACCTGTAAAAGGGCTCCAAGTAAACCGACTCAGTATAAAGCAGCAGTGTAGCCGTATTGGTGTAGCTGGGCCTGCACAGAACTAGGTGGGACAGAACGACCCAGGTGAGCTTTCACAGTTGGGTGCGGTGGTTCACCCCAGGTCAATGGGTGGGGCCAGGATGCTATTTCGGCGGCCGTGCCCCACCCCTGGCCCGCCCGTTCCCATGCGGTCGGTATAAAGACAGTTTTCGATAAGACTTCCTGACTTCCTGGGTTAATATTTTTAAAGGCAAACTGCCGTTTGCAGCTTCTTCTCACGCACTGCAGTCCGGCCGCTGTGCACAGGCACTGCAGGCAAAATGCCCATACCCAGCCCGCCAGAGGGGGGCAGTATTGCACGCTGTGCTGGGAAATACCACCCCCCCCCCACTGAAACCCTCCCTCGTTGGGAAGCGCTGTTGCCAGTTGAGCTTTGCTACTCAGGACTCCTGGCCACAGTCAACATTTACTCCTCTGAGATTTATTTCTTTATTTTATTGTTTGTTTGTTTGTTTTTTCACAGTTTTCATGTTCTAGTACAAGCGTTTAGTCTAATGTTGGTCAGCGAGCGCATGCTGGCGTAAGGCGAACCTTTATAATCTCTCTCGTCGTTTTTTCGTGAAAAGACTTTTTTTTTTAATGCTTAACCGCCATTGTAAGGTTGTGAGTCCTTTAGAGGGTTTTCGACTGAAACCTGCCCTCTTGGGCACAAAAGCAAGGAGGAGTGCGGAGGAGCCCCGGGGTTTAAAGGGGATAATGGCGGCCAGGGGGGAGTCTTTTGGTGAAAGAACACCTGAGGACAGGCTTTTGCTAGCGCTAGCCCTAAGTGCTCAGACTTCATAAGCGACTCATTAGAGGGCATTTTGCTTGGTCTGTTCCCAGCACTCTGTATATCCTTCCAAGCACCTTTACATTATCTTCCAGGCATTTAGCAGACGCTCTTATCCAGAGCTCTTATCCTTACACAACTTTTTACAAAGCATTTCCATTGCAATCCATTTATACAGCTGGATATATACTGAAGCGATGCAGGTTAAGTACCTTGCTCAAGGGTACAACGGCAGTGTCCTGGCAAGGAATCGAACCCGTGCCCCTTAGGTTACAAGCCCGGTTCCTTGCTCATTATACTACACTGCTCCCCCACCTTCCCCAAGCTTCATACTCAAATGCTTACTTATTGATTTCTTTTTCACATATAACTTACAATCAATTTCAGCCCCAGTGTTATGCATCCAGGTTAAATGGCTACTTTAAGGTTAAGGTACTGCCCTGCCTCGGCCCACGGTGTGTTAGACTGGTGCAGTGTTTAATTGGCTGTACCTACACTGAGCCAGGTAGGGGTTTGTATTGCATCGGCATACTGTCCAGTCATACCTCAGGTAGAGGTAGTTACGTGGCTAAATTGTCCTTAATTGTGTGACGTTGTCTGTCCTGTTATCCAGAACGACAGAGCAGAGGGGCGTGCTGCATCAGTACCCCTCCCCCCTCCCCCCACCTACACCCCCAGCTCAGTTTGGCTTTCTCCTAATCCGTGTTGGATACTCATATTCTGCCTTACATTGTCCTCCAAAATTATCCTGTTTACCCTGGCCCGTACCCTGTTTACCATTGCCCAGGGCGGTAGGTGGTAGGCGTGGATATTATACGGAGGAATCCATTATCTTCTGTCCCCGCCCGCATTTCATTGTTTAAACGCTGCCAACGAGGGAAATGTTTTTTTTTTTTTTTTTTAAGGTGCCCCCTTTACCGTGACAAACCGAACTCTGCGGAAGGAGCGTACGCCATCTCGATCGCTTGCGCGGGGATTGCAGATAACCGCTCAATACCACCGTCGCACTTTCTTAAAAACGTGCGGATGCTGACTTGAGCAGCTTGCGCGGTGGGGGGTGAAAACGGAGAGCTGGTAAATCACGGCGATGCGCGGTTCGGGTTTTAATGCTGAGCAGAGAGCGGTGAAAAATTCTCCCGTGGTCAAGAGAATCCCCGTGACTCAGAAACCTCATTCATCAGCGTACTGTACCACTGTACCTAATTACCTAACATGAAACCCTTAATTTCCTTAAACGAGCAGATTTAGCTCAACACAAATCCAGTGCTTAACTACCTTATCGTATTTCACGATCAATTCGAGTGTAAAATGCACTGGGATGGTAACTGCGGGCAATTTCATTGCTTCTGACCTGGTGACCTAGAATCACCGAGAGGCCTAACCCGCCAGGGGTAATCGGAGGCAAATAGTCAAAGAAAGGTTTATTAAAAATGACGAAGCATGACCATTTTGACTACTTACTACACTTTTTCCCCGAATCAAGCTTCCATACTGGCAACGATAAATGTGCCTTCACAACGACAACATCAAAACGATTTTAGAAGTAGGCCTACTGCTCTGCCATGTTAAATTAACCGTTAGCATGAAGGTGCAGAAATCCTAGGTAAGGGATCACAGGTTGTTTACAGCTGGGGAACTTTCTAGAAAATGCAAATAGGCACTCTGAAGAGCATGTAGATTTGACCATGCATGCATACGGTCTGAGATAATGTGGCAAAACAATGTATAATAATCTCATAGCACCTGCATGTCATAAACATTTAATAATAATATTAATCTGTGGAGCACTTTAAAAACCAAAATACTATTTAAAAAAATTAAGTTACCTGAATCTGGAGATTTGGGGGGAACCTGAGAAACTAATATTCTCAAGTGGGGCCTGTTTTTTAAAATATAATTATATCATGATTTTAACATTTTGCATCGATGACAATAGAGTTTCTCATCACCGAAAGACCCTCTTCTTTCATTTTGAGAGTTTAAAAGACTAAACAAAGTAGCAGACATGGTCTCTTGTTGGCAGTTATATTCATGTTTAATCTTTTTTTATTCACCTTGTCAATTGGATTTATACTGAAGTCGCTGTTGTTATTGGTGTTAGGCGTATTGCTTTCTGTTTCAGTAAACTTTTGCAGTTTTAATACCTATGCTCTATGTTAAACTGTGCGAGTGTGCCTCTCTTGTTATATTTATCACATAGGATATGGGTAGGCTGTGTTATTTATTTGTTTATTTGTGTAATATCATCTATTTTGTGAAAAAGCTAAATTTGTTGTCCAAGGCCAATTTCCCTTTGGAGTGATGAATTTAGTTTATCGTATTGATTCAGATTAATCACATTGGTAACCCTGTCTAGAAATCAATCCACAAACCTTCTGGCCACAGTAATAAGTATGCCACACTTCTAGCCATAACTGACATGATAAAGTAATGGAAAAGAAGTTGTTTGTTTTTTTGGCTGGACCGCAATAGCAGGGCCAGCCCTACAAACGCGAATGTCTGTGACCGACTGACTGACTGACTGACTGAGTGAGTGAGTGATAAAGTTACACCGCGCATGTCTGTGACGTTGGCCCGTTCGGTCCAGCCATATACTACGAACACGAATGTCTGTGACTGAGTGAGTGATCAAGTTACACCATTGGTCGGCTGAGTTATGAAGTTACACCATAGGTCGGCCGGATGAAGTGTGTTAGGTCCAGCTATATACTAGGTTTTGACCTGGTCTTGTTTTTGTTTGGTTTTTTTTGCTTTGCTTGAGCTTGTTTTATATCTGTTGTAACTGTACGGTGAAGTAAACTGTGGTTCAAATACCTCATCGTGTGTGGTGACGATGATGATGATGATGGTATCAAATTTAGTCTGTTTTAGAGAGCCAGGTAGAGCCTGTCTCTCGCCGGCTCTAGGATGAGCGCGTCGATTCTTCGGTGAAGCAGTCTTGTCTCAAAAGTTATTCTGAGAGTGTAGCGTATTGTCGAGAGCCCTCGAAAAACGAACTGTCGTCTTCACATCAGCACAATGCCCGGCGGGCTGTCTTTGTGCGTCGATTTGAATTTGAATGGAAGACAACCCCTTTCCCCCCACCGTCAGCCATCATCACGACGTGAACTTCCTCCGCCTTCATCTCTCTTAGGGCAAATGGACCATTGAGCCCACGACCCCGTAAACAACAGAGGCACGAAGCAGACAAACGGTGATATTTATTTATTTATTTACAGTGCACATTAAACTTGCGATAATGCATTAGATATCGGAAACGTGCAATGCCCGTAAAGCGTTTGAAAGGTCGGAGGAGGAGATCTGAAACGTTGCCAGCTCTTCACATTCGGTACAAATGAGGCGACACTAATGGAAACTGTGCGAAATATCGAAGAACTGCTTTTAACCGGAGACATTCGTCGCGCTCCCAAGGCTCCGTCTCGCGCAGTAAGGGGGCGGGCGAGCACGGAGAGGCGGCATATTCCCGTTGCATTATGTTTGAATTCAGTGGCACTTTAAACCATAAATCAGCGGGTACTTCAGAGAGGCACCGGAGCCTCTTGACAGACAGTCGCTGCGAATGCTGAGCCTCGAGCCCACTAAAGGGAAGAACGTCGCCGTGTGTGTTCACTCGACGGTTTCCACTAACAAGGCCTGTATATAATCCCACTGTTTATAGCCGACTCTTCAGGAAGCCACACGGTCTCCTCGCGCCTTCCGATATAGCGCGCGGCTACATCGGGCGCTGTGACCACGGTCACCTGGCACCGGCTTCTTTCACATCAGGGCTCGCGAACTCCCAGTAATGCGGCAGCCCACTGGTTGGAACATATGTATGACAGTACATTAAATACTTTATGAGTGATTCCCGCGCGCTCTGCATAGTCTATATCCAGTCAGATTTCATTTTTCACATGATTTTAAAATTTTATTTCAGTGATTGTTTTATTTTGCATTTATTCCCTTGACATTCATGGCATTAGAAATTGACCCGAGTTTTAAAATAATAAATAAAAAAATATGTGTATTTTAAAAATACAAGTCAGATCTATTCTGTGGTATTCCTTCGCACATCAGATCTGTTCTATGATTCCAAGTTTCTAGACTCTTGTTAGCTTGCTTCTGGTTGTCTATGTCGTATGCTACTAAAGAAACGCGTGCAAAAAATAATACACTGGAAAAAATGTTCTTTAACAAGATACATGAGCATGTTGCTCTTTTTGTTGGAATGAACCGGTGCGGCAAAGCATTAAAAGAAAAGCAGAATTGTATCCGCTATCGGTTCTGTTAATTAATGATCTCTGCTGCTCGGGAACATAAGCCCCCCTAACCTGTGCCTTAGCTCCGCTGACTGAGGAAATGAATGAAGATGAAAAAAAAAGACGGAGAAATAATAAATTATTCCGCGCGAGGTTTCATTTCAGGCCATTAACTATAGGTGGAGCCGGGTTGATATTTTGCACCTGCACTGTTAGAGGCATGGTTCTCTCTCTCTTTTTTTTTTTAAAAAAAAAAAAGAGAAATGGCACGACCAACACAGTGACAGGTTCGGGGCATCCTTCGGGAATGCCCAATCAATCACGAGACGGGAGGGAGGAATTCAGCTGAGCGCTGTATTAGCTTCCCGGGGAATGTAGGGATTCATGTGCAACGTCCAAACGACCAAAATGGCTCCTAGCCTTTGAACGACTACCGTGATTATCTGGAGGAATTGGCTGTTTGTGTCAATCACCCCCCCCCCCTCCTCCTCCTCCCGTATGCGTCTCCTCTTTCTTTTACTCCCGTAGGTGAGCGAGGGAGACGGGCGGCATTCGGGCGACGGAGTCGACGGGGACGGGGACAGCGGCAGCAGCAGCAGCAGCAGCAGCTGCCGCGATTTTCTCGCGCCGTGATTAAATACTTCTTGTGTCTTCTCCGCCGCTATAATCCGTGTAGCACAGAAAAGGGGGGCTGCGGGAGGATAATCGTGAATGGACCCCTGAATCATTCCAGCTGGCTGCATCTCAAACAGCGCCGTGGAGAGAATGGGATTGGGCTCCCTTGTTCTGTCACAAGAGCGGCAGCATTTTAAGGAGTTTCTCCCAGAAATCGTTCCGGAACGCGCGGCGTCTCCCTTTCTCTTCACCCCGACGGCAGGCACATTTCGGCGGGAGAAGGTAAGTGAACGCGCCGACTCCCCCAGCCCATGTTTGGGGTGGGAGCTGAGCGAACGAAATACCGGTAGCGTAGGCTATACTGATTATAAGTTTGCGAGCATCCGTCTAATGCGCGTGTAGTTTTCACTTGCTTCTTAGGTGCATCTCCGAACATCCATCCCTGGCTTTTGTTATTGTACGACTCTGAAAACGGACAGGGTCCTCCTTAGGTCCTGCGCATGCGATGGTTATTTCGGGGGCAATGTTCACCGCCAGATAGATTGGGAATTAGTTTTATTTTGATCGTAATCGCATCCTATCATGTGTAAACATTTACGACAGAGAGACAATAGATATTCGCAGCATATAGCCTACACGCGCGTGTCCAACCCGATAGCCTTTTAAAACAATATTTTTTTAAAGGCAAATTAACTACGTACAATTACAGTAATATGTGCACAATTACACAATAGGGACAGACTGCAAAGGATGCAATTAGGAAAGTGATTCTGAGATGGAAATACACGGGCATGCGTTTCAGTTCTGATTTATTATGGCATAGAACATGTAAAAGGGCAACGGGGGTTAACTATATCAAAGGCTATGTTACAGAACTGCCTGAGGAACATTAGTAAACCACACAGGTCGTCGTCTCTTATGGGAAAACTTTAAATTCTCACTTACGGCGCACGTACGCTCTTCGTTAAAACACAAAACACGGTTTATACAACGCGCATTTGTGCGAGAAATGTAAATGAATAGCCTTCAGATAACTGCGTGCTGTTTTGAAACATTTTTGTGCAAAGGTTTCTAAACGCATGCATTATTTTTTTCATTATATTTATCAGTACGAACTTTTTAAACATATAATTTTTTACCTACACGATGAAACAGGCTACATATTTGGCCACTTGCATCAAGTTACGTTGAAGTTGTTTCCTATTGACATGTTGGCAATAGCTGCCCCCTAGCGGTGGAAGTTCACTGTATGGAAAATAGAAGCTTTTCTGGCCGATGCGCGCTCGACGCACGCGCCGTAGAGGCTCCCGTGCCCGAAGGCATCGCTCATCCGCGGAGATAAGTAGTAGCGCGTGTTTCCAAGTTAACATGACAGTGCGGAAATGTGGAGCCGCATAAAAAAAAAAAAAAAAAAAAAAACATCCCGGCACAGTCCTGAGACTTTATTCCATAAATCAGATGCGACCACGGTGTGTGAAACCGTTGACATTCGGCCCCAGATCTCCTTCTTTGCTGGGAGGGGGGATGATTAAAAAAAAGAACAGAAATGGGGTACTTTTTGTGGGCCTATATATATCTTGTTTCCCGTGGGCGTAAAGCAGCTATTGGGCTTGATTTGTCTGCGCCGGTGAAGGAGACACAGGTGTTCGACAGGAAAACAAAACACGGGCTCTCTTTTCTGCTGCACTAAATTGCTCCGAGACCTTGCTGTGGGTGAGAGGACTGTCTTTCTTCTAGCCTGCATACATTCAGATACTAATCCCCCTTCCTTTTTTCCTCGCCGTATTACATAATTCATTTTGATCCTCGCGGTTTCTGAGCCTTCTTGCCTCTTTCCTCGGGATTCAATCAGAGAATGGGATTATCTTGAGCCGGAATCTCATGAAAATTTTATTGAATTAATTGCCTCAATTGTCTTAGTGCGGCTGTATAAAAAGCAGGGAATTGAAATAGTCATTTAAAGTTGATGTTGGATTGGTTAGTTTTTGCCACTGCTTAACCGAAATTATAGTTTGGAATGAAGTCGCATTTATCCGTCTTTGTTATTTTCTTTTATCGGGATAATTACTTGCTGCATACTGAAGTGAGCTGGCGGTGGTACAGCAATAATATCTTCTTAAGACTGATTCTGAATTAAGCCCCCTTTGTTGAAAGGGTTTGTGGCGGCATTTCAATATATGTATTTTTTCCTATATATATACTCACCAAATAAACACGCCGTTTGTTATCGCTGCCAATTCAGCCTGCTTATTATAGAAGATGAGCAAATAGAACCTCTGGTTACAGTTTTTTTTTTTTTTTTTTTTTTTTTGTTCTCCCACAATCCCCGTGTGAAGTCAGCGGCAGCCAATCGCGGCCCCTGTTTGCCGAATCCTCTGCCACCCTGGGGAACCCACGGCCACAGCTGGCAAAGTGACAGTGTGCTGATTGAAAACAACCTGGAGGCTTCAAGTGCTCTTCTTGGCCCCCCCCCCCAGGAGTAACTTTCTTACAGATCGGCGCCCCCCCCCAGGGAGGATCGGGGCGCAGTCCGAACACACGCTGTGTTTCGCTCGGGTCTTGGAGGCCCAGAAGCGTACTCTCCTAGAGTACTCTCCGGCACTGAAGTGCATCTTAGACTGAAAAGAAAAAAAAAAATGACCGGTCACCAGTTTGCCATATGGTCAGGATTATTATAAAATGAATATATGTGTAGGAGGTTAAAACAATGAAATATTGTCCCCTTTAATAATTTAACAGGTAATCCAAAAGGTAAAGCAGGATGAAAGTGTTGGTCTGGGCATGCCAAAGAACAGATTTATTGAATGTTTTTTATAACCATGCTGATTTATGAAAGTGTCTTTCGGTGAATAAACTTTCATAGTTTTTCCAGCTAAACATAATTCTACGCGCTCTTAAATAACAGAAGTCTTGCGCTGACTTTTTAAAAAAAAACCTTCTTCCTGTGCAGGTAACAGCACAAGGACTGCATGGGGAATTAGCCACTGAGGTCGCCTCTCCCTGTCTGCGGAAGAACCCGGATCGTTGCGCGATCTCTCTCTCTCTCCGCCTTCTGCCGGAAGCGGACCCCTGTCCCCCGAAGATCCGGAAAGCATCCTCCCCAATGTCCTGCGATGGTTACATGAAGACGCCATGAAGCCCACAGCACCTCACCGCACCCCGGCTTTGGGACAGTGAACTTGTCCGAAAACCGCAGAGAGAGAGAGAGAGGGAGAGGGAGGGAGAGAGAGAACGACGAGGAGCTTGGTTAATCCGGTGAGGAGAGCGCAAGGGGGGAGGGGGTGGGGGCAGGGGGGGGGGTGGCGGCGATCAGCCATGAATCTCGCGATCAAGCTGCGCAGGAACCTGCGGCGGCTGGTGATCCTGCTGGCCACCTTCTGCATGGTCAGCGTCCTGGTCTCCGCCTACTACCTGTACTCGGGCTCCTCGGCGCAGGAGCTGGAGCTGTCGGACCGCGCCGCCGAGCTGGACTGCGCCGACCTCAAGCTGCTCCCCTACCGCCTGGCGGAGGCCAAGACCGCCAAGCCCATGGACCCGTCCCGCAAGGAGCCCGTGGTGCTGGTGTTCGTGGAGAGCCAGTACTCGCAGCTGGGCCAGGACATCATCGCCATCCTGGAGTCCAACCAGTTCCAGTACCGCTCGGAGATCGCTCCGGGCAAGGGGGACATCCCGCCGCTGACGCACAAGGGCAGGGGCCGCTACGCCCTGGTCATCTACGAGAACATGATGAAGTACGTCAACATGGACTCCTGGAACCGGGACCTGCTGGACAAGTACTGCACGGAGTACAGCGTGGGCGTCGTGGGCTTCCACCGGGCCAATGAGAACGCGCCGCCGCTGGCCAAGCTCCGGGGCTTCCCGCTGTACCTGCAGAGCAACCTGGGCCTGCGGGACTGCTGCGTGAACCCGCGCTCGCCGCTGCTCCACGTCACCAGGCCCGAGGCCGACCGCGGGCCCCTGCCCGGCGACGACTGGACCGTGTTCCACTCCAACCACTCCACCTACGAGCCGGTGCTGATGGCCAAGCCGCGGCAGACGGGCGAGCCCGGCGGCGGCGGCGGGAACAACAACGCGCCGCCCCCAGCGCCGGCGGCCTTCGGCGGCCAGCCGCTGTACGTGACCGTGGTGCAGGACCTGGGCCTCCACGACGGCATCCAGCGCGTCCTGTTCGGCAACAACCTCAACTACTGGCTGCACCGGCTGATCCTGGTGGACGCCATGTCCTACCTGACGGGCAAGCGGCTGTCGCTCTCCCTGGAGCGCTACGTCCTGGTGGACATCGACGACATCTTCGTGGGGAAGGAGGGCACCAGGATGAACGTGAACGACGTGAAGGTAAGGGGGGGGGAGTTGGGGGGGTGGGGTGTTGAGTTTGGGGTGTGCGGTGGTGGGGTTGGGGGGGTGGTGGGGTGGTGTGCTGGGTTTGGGGTGTGCAGTGGTGGGGTTGGGGAGCAGTGGTGTGCTGGGTTTTTTGGGCGTGAGGTGGGGGGGGGTGGGGGGGGGGTGGGGTGCTGGGTTTGGGGTATGAGGTGGGGGGGGTGGGGTGCTGGGTTTGGGGCGTGTGGTGGTGGGGGGGTTGGGGTGCTGGGTTTGGGGTATGAGGTGGGGGAAGTGGTGTGCTGGGTTTGGGGTGTGCGGTGGTGGGGTTGGGGAGCGGTGGTGTGCTGGGTTTTTTGGGCGTGAGGTGGGGGGGGGGTGGGGTGCTGGGTTTGGGGGTGTGCGGTGGTGGGGTTTGGGGGGTGGTGGGGTGGTGTGCTGGGTTTTTTGGGCGTGAGGCAGTCGGGGGTGGTGCTGGGTTTGGGGTGTTAGGTGGTGGTGGGGGGGTGGGGTGCTGGGTTTGGGGCGTGCGGTGGTGGGGTGGGTGGTGTGCTGGGTTTGGGGTATGAGGTGGGGGGGGGTTGGGGTGCTGGGTTTGGGGTGTGCGGTGGTGGGGTTGGGGGGCGGTGGTGTGCTGGGTTTTTTGGGCGTGAGGTGGTGGGGGGGGTTGGGGTGCTGGGTTTGGGGTATGAGGTAGGGGGAGTGGGGTGCTGGGTTTGGGGTGTGCGGTGGTGGGGTTGGGGGGCGGTGGTGTGCTGGGTTTTTTGGGCGTGAGGTGGGGGGGGGTGGGGTGCTGGGTTTGGGGTGTGAGGTGGGGGGAGTGGTGTGCTGGGTTTGGGGTATGAGGTGGGGGGGGGGGTTGGGGTGTTGGGTTTGGGGTATGAGGTGGGGGGGTGTTCCTGTTGAGTTCTTGAGGGCTCATTGTTCCCAAACGGGCCAGAGAGGCCCATTAACGGGGGATAAAAGCCTGAATGGCCCTCACACGCCCGCTCCCACGTTCAGCCCCCCGTGTTTTTCGGGGAGCCCCCCCCCCCCCTCCCCCTCCCTCGAGGGCTGCTCCCGGGCTCCTCTTTGTCCTCTGACTTCATGACTCGCCGAAGGCCTTTCAGCTGGGCGGCCTCACGCGTGACAGCGCCATAAAGCCGCCAGGTTACCCGGGGCGACTCGCCGCCCGCGCGTTTGGGAAGAGACCGAGGCCGTCCCGCCGAGGCCTCTACCCTCTCGGGTGGCTTTTAAAAAAAGGGGGGTGGGGAGGGGGGGGAACGGGGGGTCAATTCAACATTTCAATGCAAACTGCGCCTGGACCCAGCATTGAAACGGCGTCATTATGTTGGCGCTTTTGGCGGATGGCTATCTTAAGAGCCATTGTTGATGAAAGGCGGCTTTCCCCACTACTCTGCACCACGCTGGCTTGTTTTGTAATTGCTGGGATGCCCCAGCGCTGTCGCTGTCATTAGTTCTGGAATGAGCCGCCTTTTCTTTCATTGGTGCGTGCTGTGGAGACATCTGTCAAGACATTGTCCCGCTGAACCAAAGCAGAATATGAAGTAAACACCTTTCAAAGGAATTTATTTTAAAAAAGAATCTTTTAGCATTATAATTGAATTCACATATATGAATTTGCAAAAAAAGAAGTCATTTATTTAACACTTTTAGGCTAAGAAGGTTAATTGAGTAACGGCAGTTCATATGTACTTGAAATGAAAGCTTGGATGAAATGATCATTCTTGAATGTAATTGTTTTTTAAACGGCCAGTAAACAACGTGCTGTGTTCAACTAATGAGTCAAAACATATTTTTAAAAAGTCCTACACTAATATTACACACGTTAGTTTCCAAATTAATAACCTAGTATAACGCAAAAATGTAGGCTGTTGGATTTTGTTTATGACTTTGTTGTAAGGAAGGAAGCATTTCCAACATTTTTCAAACCGGGACCAGGGTATCTATAACTAAAAAAAGTTATCAGTATTAATGCTTGTGTAAGTCATCATCATCTTCATCATCATCATCATCGTCGTGTGTGGTTTCGGTCTCTGCGCAGATGGCACCTCCAGTCTGGCGTCTGATCCTTGCAGACAGACTACGTCAAATGCAGCGCTTGTGTGGTTTTGATCTGAAACTCCTGTTACAGGTAGCCTTTTATGTGCAGTCAACAGGGTACAGGTGCTGCTGATTGGGTGAATTCGTTTTGGAATAGCGCTCTTTCGGTTACTTCACTGCCACCGTTTAGTTTTGAAGTTTTTCTGCCCGTCTTTGGCACCTCTTGTGAAGTCCACTTTGAGAACATCGCAGAGTCCCGAACTGTAGGGTAATATTGTTGTTCGGTGTTGCTTCAGCACGCTGTAACTAAGACGCTCATCACACACCTACCGGGCAGCGAATTAATGTCCCAGATGTCTTGTTAAACATTGACAACATGCCTGTTTTCTCAAATTGATTGTTTTTTTTCGTTGTTTTTTTAAATGTAACAGCCAGATGAAATATCTTTTTGGTATCGTGTGAATATTAAAGGCCTCTCAGGCCGCAGTGAGGAGCAGCTGTTCGGCAGACAGGCCGCGCGACTCGTGGTTCCGTTCCGCGCGGAGAATTTATGGTGGGCGCGCCTCCACGGTACGCTGGCTCCGGCACAATGTTGTTTTTCCCACAAATACAAATGGCGCTGACCTTGCTACCTGTGGTCATCAATCCCACGATGCAGTGCTTTATGGCGCGGACCTGTAACTTTATTTATTTATCGATCGGTTCATCTTGCCTTGTTGACCTGTGGGAGTGATTTTTTTTCACCCCCCCCCCCCCCCCCCATCCCACTTGAAAGAAGTCTCATTCTTTCACCAGGCTAAGAGGCTAATGGGGACCGGGTCCCTATTTGTCAAGAGTCCTTTTCTTCCTCTTGGCCTGCTTTGTCAACATAAGCTCTTAGGGAACTGGAATATGCAAACACCACTTACGCGGTCTTGGCTGCGTTTTTGTAGTCTTTGAAGAGCAGGGCTTGTAAACAAATAGTTGCAGGCTTAATTAGGTGCTTGCTTCAGACATGCTTCAGGAAAATATCCTGCTGTATGAATGTACTGTACATAACATTTAATCTATGAAAGTTTCCCTGGACGGTGATGATAATGATGTCATATTGGCTGAAGTATAGATTGAAACAAGTAGCTTGCTAGCTAATTTTAATGGGTTTGCTGTTTTGTATTTCCTGCTTGACACATACATTTCCACACAGTAAGTAAAGACTTTATCTGAAAATTGTGTTGAACATTTGAATAAGCTATACTACTACATTCTATTCCATTTAAATTACATTACAGGCATTTAGCAGATGCTTACATATTTTTTTGTATTTCATGAATTATACAGCTGGATATTTACTGAAGCAATTCAGGTTAAGCACCTTGCTCAAGGGTGCAACAGCATTACCCCCCACCTGGGAATCAAACCCTGTTCCCTAGCAATTACACTACACTGCAACCCTTTTTACTTCGACTACTAATACTACTACTACTACTTCTACAACAACAACTACTACTACTACCACCACTACCACTACTACTGCTACTACTGCTGCTACTACTACTGCTGCTGCTGCTGCTGCTGCTACTACTACTAATAATAATAATAATGAAGATGTGTGAGCAGTGCATTTGCTGCCCAAATTGTGGCATTGGATGAGGTGGCTGTGAGAGCCTTTTGCAGTCAGTACTTTTGTCTGGATGTGTAATATAATTTGAGGAGGACCACAGAAAGGTGGCAGGGGAGAATAATGCGGAGTATGACTACGAGCCGTTAGATGTTATTCATCGGTGAGTGCGTCTTAACTCACAGCTCCCTTTATTGGACGCCTCGGGGAAAGCAGATGTAAACTGCACTCAGCGCGCACCGAAACGGATTTGGCGATACAGCTTTTTTTTTGTTCCTTCCGCTAATTGGCGCTGTATGTAAATATTTCCTTATTGCAGGTGCCCTGTGTTTAGTAAACCTGTCCCGAGGACTCTTCTGTAGACGGAGGCGTATCAGACTCTTAAATTGAGGGCTTTATTTCCGCAGGCATGGCGGTAGGGCACCCGCCCACTCCTGACCCGAGGTCACCCACTGCTGCCGCGGAGTTGGAGTGGGATTCTTAGGAAGCAGAGCGGTAAAAGAGAGGAACTGTGCTGCAATTTTGATCCAAAACGTGGTTAATTGTCACAGGTTAAAATCGCCTGCGCACAGATAGCGTGTCTTACGGCTCACATCTGGTGCAGCTGGCGAACGTTCGTTTTATTTGTTGAGCTTGAAAAGGTTATCTACGCGCACAATATGGCTTTTTCTTTTAAAGATGGCCTCAATGGGGAGGAAAAACAGACACACAAACAGAAATAATTTGTGCCTTATTGAAGTCACACCCTATTAAACTTGTTTGTGGGCCTAATTTACCCCAGGGAGCTTAGGGGCAGTTGTATGCAAAGCTGGTAGAACGTTCTGGAATTCAGCCCATACTGCTGTGGCATGGGGGGGGGTTGGGGGGGGGGGCGGCGGGCAGGCAATGGTGGCCGCCAAATTCCAGCAGGGATTGAGCAAATAAATCAAATGAGGCCCAAGAAAAAAATGTGATACAGGCAGTCTTTTCATCCTCTGGTTCATCGCTGTAGTTGCATATCCTGTCTCCATAGCTTCTAAGGAGCACCATTTGTTTTTGAATCTGCTGTTCATCTGCTGTTCACCTGCTCGCTCGCCTGCTTGCTGACTCACTCACACACTCACTCACTCACTCACTCACTCACTCACTCACTCACTCACTCACTCACTCTCTCACTCTCTCACTCACTCACTCACTCACTCACTCACTCTCTCACTCTCTCACTCACTCACTCACTCACTCACTCACTCACTCACTCACTCTCTCACTCTCTCACTCTCTCACTCACTCACTCACTCACTCACTCACTCACACACTCATTCACTCTCTCATTCACTCCCTCACTCACTCACTCAGTTACGTGCTCACTTATTCGCTCACTCACTCACTCACTCCCTGTAGAAGAGATGCTTGGCTGTTTTTAAGAGAGTCACAGTGCTATTTTTGTGTGTTTGCCTGTAGTCCTGCTGCTGGAACTGGATGAAGGAAAATTGCTAATCAATAAAAAAGTGAAGTTTCATTCAAAGGCATAAGACTGAAAGCATTTCCAGAAAAAAACTAAATTTTACAGAGAGCGAGAGAAGGCTATCTTGCTCCTGTTTCTTCTCCACATATAGAAGAATATAGTTTTTTTCTGTAAGGAAATTTAGCAATTGGCAATAAAACTGTAAAACGTAAATGTGAAATCACGCTTCCATTGAACAGCTGTAGGGGGTGATTTGGTCCTGACACAAGGTGCCTGGGTGGGTTGTGAGCAGGGGAAAGAAGTTTACTGAAGTTAGGGTCTGTTTAATCCCCTGTAAAAAAGGCGTTCCTGCATTGGTAAAGGATGCACTGTGTGTCCCTTTCAGGCAGATATTAGCACAGTCAGTTCAGGCTTTCAGCATCGAGGCCTCCTCCTTCCTCCGCTCTCTGCTTTTGCTGAGCACTAAGCATTTACCACGCGTGCTTAGAGAAAAAAATCTGCTCGGCGTGTGTAATTGTTGACGGTACACGTTCGTAAAACTGCCGTCGAGACCGAAATTGCATCCATTAGATGCAGCCAGGGCGTCTTGGATGTGAATGGCGCAGATTAGCCACATGTGCTAGCGTGCTGTGCCATCTCTGCAGGCGACATGGTACCTGTAGGGTGAACGTATTGGAAAACAAGGCAAGCGGCTATCTGCAGTTCCGGTCTGTGTCTCACAACAATCAGTTAGGCCTGCTCTACTTGCACTTAACAGTTGTTATATATGTATATAAATGTTGTTCATTTATATACATATATGTGCCGGCAGCATGTTTACGAGACTGAGGAGCTCCCCCCCCCCCCCCCCAGTTTTAGCGGCAGGGCGTTCCGAGGGCACCGCGGCGTTCCCGGGACCATCCCGTAAAGAGAAGGGGCGCGTGGCGGTGTCCTCTGCAGTTCCCCCTGTGGGACGGCAGGTGCGGGAGCGTGGAATTGAGCTGAGTTTCTTTTTTTGTTTTTTTGGGGCGAGGCGGGGGCCGGAAGATGGGACGGCGGGGCCGCTGTGGGCCTGTCAGAGCGCGTCCCGCACCGTTCGCCTAGCACCCCCCCCCCCCCCAGCCCGCCCCCCCGAGATGGCTGCTCAGGTCCCCACCGCCCACAACTCATCAGTCAGCCGAGGACGTGGAAGATTAGAGTGTCACTCTCCTCGCCCCGCCGACGCGTCCCCCATCATGCATCTGAGTAATGGCTCCAACGTCCGCGGGGAGGGGGGGCCGCGGGGGGGTGGGGGGGTGGATGGGTAAGGGGGGGGGGAGCGGGGGGTAGAATCGGATCTGACACACGGCCATATATTATAACTGAGATCCGGTCCTTATGACGCGCTGAATGTGCTCCAGGTCTAAACGTTCTCCATGGCTCAAACGTCCAGGGGGAGGGGGCTGCCGGGGGCGAGGCAGGGGGATGTGGAAGGTGGAGGGGGAGCGGGGCGTAGAATCGGATCTGACACACGGCTGTGTATTATGACTGAGATCTGGTTTCTGTGACGCGCTGAATGTGCTCCAGGTCCGAATGATCTGTGTAGCCGTGTGAATAACACCGTTCCTCTCTGCCCCCCCCCCCCACCCCCCCACCCCCCCCACCCCCTCACCCCACCCCCTCCTGCCGCTCGGTCAGGACAGGCCGGGCCTTCACCGAGCCACACTGCGCGGGCCACACACACGCAGAACCAGGCCTGGGCTTCTGGGTCAGCAGGGAGGGAGAAACGGTTTGTGAAAGAGAGAGAGAGAGAGAGAGAGAGAAAGGGAGGAAAAGAAGAGCCTGACATGGGGAACACGGGCCCTTTGTACCTTGCCTTTCAGGGCATGTTGTTTTCTCTTTTTTTCTCTTCTTTTTTTTTTCCAGAGCAGGTGTGAGTTGAATGTCAGGCCTTGGGGAAAGTTCACCGAGAGAGGGAGAGAGAGCAGGAGAGAGACAGAGCGAGAGAAAGAGAGATACAGAAA
This sequence comes from Anguilla pacifica, assembly GCA_039654925.1. Classification (NCBI taxonomy): domain Eukaryota; kingdom Metazoa; phylum Chordata; class Actinopteri; order Anguilliformes; family Anguillidae; genus Anguilla; species Anguilla pacifica. Next base: position 66,168,649 of record CM077288.1, read on the forward strand.
GCAGGAGAGAGACGGAGAGGGTGAGGCAGAGAGAGCAAGAGAGAGAGAGAGAGGGAAAAAGAGAAACAGAGAGCAGGAGAGAGAGAGAGCAGGCCTCCCCACTCGACAGAAAACCCCCCAGATTCCTCATCCTTATTCTGTTTGGATACAGCACTGCTGTATATACCCTGCACCTCACTTTTAACATTTGTCAGGACCACATAACTGAGAGCGCGTCAACACGCTCGCCGATGTTAGTTAAAGCTCGCTCGCGCGCACGCTCTCGCCGTCGCCATGACGCTGCCCCGTTCGCCGCTATCCGTCGCCACAGCGCGCGATTCCCGCCACGAGCCGTGCGCTGTACGCTTCCTGTCAATTAGGATCGAGTGTCGCTAAGTGGGCACAGGTCTCCATGCTAACGCCACCCCCGTGTTCGCGCTCTCGCGTAAGCTAGCCTTAGCGCCGCGCTGTCAAGCCGTGGTAAACAGTGTGGAAGCGCGGCCGCTAACAAGCTGGCGTCTTTTATTAGCTGCCGGTCGTATTTAAAGCAGTACACTGAGTCACGGCGCGCACACGACTGTCAGCCCCCTTTCCCAGGTTTTATTTACGTAAAAAAGAAGGACGGGCTGTATCCGGGGGAAAGAAGAGATGGAGTTTAACTTTGTTTCGGGAGGACTTGTGGCTGAGCGTCTGTACGATGGATTTGATTGCTTTGATTTTAGCTTTACTTATCCGTGGCTTTTTGTGTTCTTTGTGTGTGTTTTTTTTTTTTTTTTTTTTTGTAGCAACATCAAATGCACCTTCCGAAAGTGGCCTTGGCTTTTAAAGCGCCCGCTAAATGCCTAAATTGTGGGTGCTGTCGCAAGAGCTGAGAGCTTTAAAAAGTGGTTCAGAATTGAGCTTCATTCTGAAGGTATGAAGAGTAAGCTCCCGGTGTGCATCCCAAATTCCTAAATTGAGTGATCTAAAATCAGTTCAGCATTTCAGGGCTTGATATATAAAGCAGGGCTGCCCAACCCTGTCCCTGGAGATCTTACCATCCTGTAGGAATTAAGGCCCACACCCACATCAGCTTTTCGAATAAAGCTGGGACACCCCTGCCTTACTGTCCCTGACACGGGGTTGGGGGCCCAAATGCATTTCTGTCCAGGAAATAAATTAAAGGTTCCCTTAAGGAATCGGACGATCTCCACACAACGTTATTGGCATTTCTCAGTTCATGAACAGAATTTTAACTCGCTTCCTGAATTTAAATGAATTTAAGCGAAACTCCCATCCTGGGTTACGCTCACCAGCTCCCCCCCTTTTGGTCCATGGTGTGGCCAGAAGTTTCCGGAAGGGTGTGGGTCATCTTGTGGCCAACTGCCCTCTCATTCGAGTGAGGCTCCTGCCACCCACAAACACACTCATTCACACTCATTCACACGCATACACCTACACTCACACACACACACCCACACACATTCACACACACATACACATACCCGCACACACCCACACACACACACACCCACACACGCACTCACACACACACACCCGCACAACCCCACACACACACACACCCGCACAAACCCACACACACTCACACACACACACATACCCACACCCACACACACACCCGCACACACCCACACACACACTCACACACACACACATACCCACACCCACACACACACACACACCCGCACACACTCTCTCACACACACACACACACACACACACACACACATACCCACACCCACTCACACACACACACACCCACCCACCCACCCACACAACTCCGCACACACACGCACCCGCACACACTCACACACACCCACACAACCCCACACACACACACCCGCACACACCCACACACACACTCACACACACACACACCCGCACAACCCCACACACACACACCCGCACACACCCACACACACACCCACACAACCCCACACACACACACCCGCACACACCCACACACACACACACACACACCTGCACACACCCACACACACTCACACACACACACATACCCACATCCACACCCACACACACAACCCCACCCACCCACCCACACCCACACAACCCCACACACACACACACACACCCACATACACACACACACACACACACACACACCCGCACACACCCACACACACACTCACACACACAACCCCACACACACACACACACACACACACTCTCACCCACCCTCACACCCCCGCACCCACACACACACACACACACACACACACACACACACCCCTCCACCCACACCCACACACACTCACACCCCCGCACCCACACACAAACACACACACACACACCGACACTCACACACAGATCACCGGGGCGACGCCCAGGCGGCGGCGGCGGCGGCCCGATCAGTTAGCCGTGAGAGATGGATCTTAACCGCGCCGTGCGGTGGTGATTATTTCCCGTACATAAATCACCACGGCGACGCGCAACGTCTCTCCCGGCCTGGACTCGGCGGCGTGTGGCGTCACGGCAACGGCGGGCCAATGGCTCTGTAAAACAAACGAGCTTCTTTAGTGGAATCCTGCATCACGCCGCCGCACACCGCCTCAACCCCACACTTCATTAAAAACGGAAACACGCAGGGAGAGAACTGGGACAAGAACTCAGGGATTTGAGCGTAGGGGGGTGGGGGGAGGGCGGGGGGTGAGGGGGGGGAGAGGGGGAAGGGTAACAAATATAATTTTATTTAACTTTATTCCTTACTGTGATTATTTCATGCATTGTTTGGCGCTGTGGTTGCCGGGGCCGTTTGTTTTTCAGGCCTCTGATGTCTGTGAGGGTTTTTAGTGTGGGTTAAGAGGAGGACTGTTTGGGCTTCAACAGCACATTGTTGGAAGCGGTGGGTTGGGTAATGTCTGCATGTTTTTGTGTCTCGATGAAAATACTTTGTAAGAAAATACTTTCAGAGGGAACATTTTTTCCCCCCTAACCACCATGCCCCACAACACACACACACACACACACACACACACACACGCACACAGATGCCCTCCCCACCTGTCTCCTCTGTGTATCTTGAGCTTGAGTGACAGTATTAAAGAGCGGTGGCCTTAAGTGCTCCTCTCTGAAAGGAGACTCAGTCCCTCCAGAATTCAGACAGAAAACGAAAACGGGTCTACACGGCACACACACACACACACACACACACACACCCGCAGCATTAGCGTACGTACAGCCCGGAGCTGCGGTTAGCTTTAGCATACGTACAGCCCGCAGCCAGGGTTAGGGCTAGCGCACATACAGCCTACACCTGGGGTTAGCGTTAGCGCACATACAGCCTGAAGCCGGGGGTAGCTTTAGCGCACGCACAGCCTACAGCTGGGGTTAGCGTTAGCTCACACACAGCAGCAGCCACAGCTAGCGCACGCACAGCTAGTAGCTGGGGCTAGTGTTAGCGCGGGTCGCACACATGATCCAGACCCAGCTCGCAGACCTCTTGCCTTCTCTCTTTATTTTCATTTTGAGAAGTATTTATTTTCCCAGGAAGTGTATCAGCAGTGGGCTCCAGCTGTGGGAAATAAATATTTAAATCACATCCTCAGGCTCGCGCCGGGTCTCCAGATGTTTGCTCTTCTTTCAGGCAGCTGGGAAGCCTGTGTGATGCCCCCCTGGCTCTCTCTCTCTCTCTCTCTCTCTCTCTCTCTATCTTTCCCTCAGTTGCTCTCTCTCTCCCTCTCTCTCTGTATCTTTCCCTCATGTGCTCTAGCTTTATCTCTATCTCTCTCTGTCTCTCTCTCTTTCCCTCACTTGCTCTATCTCTATCTCTCTCTCTCTCTTTCCCTCACTTGCTCTGTCTCTATCTACATATATATCTTGCCCTCACTTGCACTCTATTTTTCCCTCACTCGCTCTCTGTCTCTCTCTCCCTATCTTTCCCTTACTCACTCCAGCTCTATCTCTCTCTGTCTCTCCGTCTTCGTCTCTCTCTTTCTCTCTGTCTCCTCTGTCTCTTTCCCTCTATCTTTCTCTCTCTGTCACTGTCTCCCTTCCTCTGTCTCTCTATCGTTCTCTCTGTCACTCTGTCTCTCTTTCTCTATCTCTGCGAGAGGTTGCTGTGACAACAATTTTCTGAGCATATTGAAATGGCAGAATTTACGCTGACATCATATAGATGCAGGCCTTGCCACTCGTTCCTTTCCGCGTGTCTCACACTGTAGCTGCTCCTCCTTTAATGATAAACTTTATTCTTCTAATAGAGAATAAGTCTTAGCCACGCTTACTGTACGTGAGCACGCAGGCTGGACTTGCTTTTTAATGTTTCCAGGCACGGTTAATAATTAAATATGTCTGTTTTGGAAATGTTACGTGGTCAGGCCCGCGGAAGTAAACAGAAATGTGAAGCGGATTGAACTGGCCGCTGTATATGTTTCCAAGAAGAGATATCAACAAAGATCGATGGTTCTTTTTTTAACACTGCCTGACGTAGCAACCGTGTACGCGCACACACACACACACACACACACACACACACAGATGCACATGCATGCACACACACACACACACACGTGCACACTTACACTATATTTTACCATTCAGCAGATACTCTCACCCAAAGAGTACAGCTGATTTTTTTTTTTTTTACTGAAGCAATTCAGGCTGTCCCAGCTGGGATTAGAACCTGCAACCTTTGAGTTACAAGCCCAGCTCCCTATCACTTATGCACACACACACACTCGGCACACACACACACACACACACACACACTGTTTAGCATTGGCATAGTACTGCCACTTTCCACACAATACGGAATCCCAGGTGCACTATCCCAGGTAGTGACATTTCTTGCCTCTGAACTGAAAGGTCACACTTATCAGGTATCTAAGTGAGAAAACCCAAAAGACCTCCGAAAAGCACAAACACTCCCCAACAGCACCAGCCCAAAGCCCCCCCCCCCCCCCCCCCCACACACGCACATCCTCCCCGACTGTATCCAGCAGCTGACTTGAGTTTCCTATTCACTAGTTGCCTTACGTGTTAATAATGTACCGCATACACTCTTAGAAATGAATAATACAATAGAGTACACTTCTGTTCTTTAGGGAACAAATTTCCCAAATATACCCTAGAAGTACAATATTGCTTTATGAGCAAAAAAAAGTACAAATGAATCAGATGTATTTCTGGCTTGGGGTGAAATCTTATGTACCTATAGCGTACCGCCCCAGTGGCAAGCTTCTGTACCGTTTATTGGCACTATTTCATACCTTTTGAAAGATGCTGCTTTCCTCCATTGTCCTGGAAGGTTCCGGATTGCTGCGCTGTATCTTTTGCGATGCTCTGTCACGGGGCTAGAAGCGCAGCTACGGAACGCGGCCGACGTTTCGGCAGCCGTGTCCGAAGTCGTCATTCAAATTCTGTCTCCGTTTCCCGCTGATCCGTTTCAGCTGGTGCTTTCTCAGAGAGGCAGTGCCGTTCCACACATTTCTCTTTCCCGGGGAGTAGTGAGCTTAGAGGCCGTTCTCGGCAACACCGGTCTAAATAATACACGGTGACGGAAAGTAAAATAAAATGGGGTCTGCAGTGATGATATTGCCTTTAATTCAGCAGGAGGTACCATGTCCATCGAGGGTCCAGTATGGGTACAGAGTAGAGTAAAACATGCATTTCCCCTTTAGGTACAGAAATGCCTAAACTCCCTGTGGGAGGAAGTCTTGTGTTAACCCTTTGAAGAGCAGGTTTGTTGTTTTTTTTTTTTTTTTGCAATGTTTTTTTTTTTTCAGAATTCAGTGTCGGTGTTCTAGAACTCCGTTGCTTTCAATTGCCAGCGCTGATTCTTACATCAGCATTAGAATGTTCAGTTTATGAACATTCCAATCACGTATTTGTGATCTTACTGTACACCTTAAAGGGTCAATGCTGCTGGAAAAGCAGTTTAACTTTCAGTATATCTAATTAACTGTGCTGGGGTAATTTAAGTAACATGACATGTAAAAACAAATACCAGTCTACCAACCATCAAAACGTAATTCAGTCTATCAATCATTCAGTCAAGTTATGGGGGGTATATATAAAAATAGCTCCCCCCCCCCCCCATTTCCATTGTCTCTCAATATATGAAGCAAGGTAATTCACAGATTCAGTTAAACAAGTGTGGACACTTTATATAAGAGTGGCCTGAATTTCAGTGGTGCTGTATGTTTTGAGATGTGCATTACGGATTTCCTCCACAGCAAGTTAATGTTCACCAAACACATGCTATTTGTGTTTTCATTCCTGAAAACTAAATCTTAATGAACTGATTTCCTGTAAAAATGTAGCTTTTGCTGAAATTATGAAACCTAGCAACAAGTTTAACTGGAAAAAATAGGTGCTGGTTTCACATAATTGCATTGCTCTTTGAACTTTATTTAAATTTTGTTAAATGTGTCAGTGATGCTAATTCCCTCACAATGAAGTTGGAAGATCTCGACCAGTGCATGCTGGGATAGGCTCCAACACCCCCTGTGACCCTGTCTAGGATAAGCGGGTATAGATAATGGTTCATGGTTGGAAGAGTGGCCTCTGGGCTGTGTCCTCTGCGGTACCCTGTAGAAAGGAGAACTGCAGGAGAGATGTGGAGAGATGTTGGGAGATGTTGGGAGATGTGGGGAGATGTTGGGAGATGTGGGGAGATGTTGGGAGATGTGGGGAGATGTGGGGAGATGTGGGGAGATGTGGAGAGATGTGGAGGGATGTAGGGAGATGTGGGGAGATGTGGGGAGATGTGGAGAGATGTGGGGAGATGTGGAGAGATGTGGAGAGATGTGGAGGGATGTGGGGAGATGTGGGGAGATGTGGGGAGATGTGACTTTAGCCCTCTTCTGCAGTTCGCTCAAAGAGCACGCATTGCCAGACTGAATAGTTTGAGGTAGTCCAGCGTGCCGGAGGACCCTGCCGTGACACTTGGTGCTCGTACAGCGTGCCGTTGTGAGGACGCTGGGCCTGTGTGGATTGTTTTACTTATCGTGCTCTGATATTTTATGACCTTTTCATCATTGAGATACAGGGTGACTCAGACCACAGGTATTCAGGAGAGGCAAAACCAGGTCACACAGACCATGATCTGCTCCGCGATTCAGCTCTCATTTCCTCTCCTCTCCTCTCTTCTCCCGCTCCTCTTCTTTCTTTCCTCCCCTCTTTTTCTTCTTCTGTCTCCTCTCAGCTCCCCCCTCCTCTATTTCCTCTCCTCTCTCCTCATCCCTCACTTTTTCTCTCACTTCATAACTCTCATCCTCTCCTCCTCTCTCTTCCTCTCCTCTCATTTCTCCTCTTCTCTCTCCTCCTCCTCCTCCCCTCCTCTCTTTCCTCTTCTCTCCTCCTCCGCTCCTCCTCTCTTTCCTCTTCTCTCCTCCACTCTCCTCTCTCCTCATCCCCCACTTTTTCTGCTCTCTCCTCATCCCTCACCTTTTCTGCTCTCTCTTTCTCCTCTCCTCTCCTGAAAGCTGTACCTCTCCCGTATCTTCAAGCCCTCCCTTCATCCGTTTGTCGTTTGTTGTTGTTGTTCTTGTTTTTTTTAAAAACGTAAGCGAGTGGCTAATGTGTCAGAAGAAGAATGTGAGCGCCGCACACTAAGAGCTGTGAGTCAGAGGTCCTCCAGAGGTCCCCTTTAAAGGGAGCCGGCGTCGCGGCGCTAATCCAATAGCACGCTAACGGCGGCGTGGGACACGGCGCGCGCCCTCTCCCCCTCTGCGTTAAATACGGCCCGCGTTTCGACCGTTCGTTTCTCCTCTTGCCTGGCCGCTGTGAGGCGGATTCCGTTTTTACAAAAAAAGGTCCCTCTCCCCGTCGGGCCCTCCCGTTTAAAATATGAGCTGAGAGCCTCCTTCCGCTAATGCACTGGAAAACGCGGGATTGATTAAAAAGAAATGCGCTCTATGTCTTCGTAGATATTTATATACTTTTTTTTTTGGTGTGTATTCTGGTTCATGGCTGTGGGGCGCCGTGCAATCCGGTATTTCTGAAATGGCGCGCGATGTTTGTGTTGCGCATCTTGCCGGGCGTCACACATACACTATCTTTGAAACACGAATGGCGCTAAATGCTAAACGCGTAGCGTGTGCGCTCTGGCCCACACGTTCCAACTCGACACAAAATGACCCGCGGCCACAAATGAGAATATTATGTTTGTCAATTGACATTATGCCTATTAGATTTTCTGTTCTTGTTGTTGTCTTGTTGTTGTTGCTGCTGCTTTGTTTTGTGAGATGTGAGACGTGCAGGCTATAGCTTTTGGCTAATAAATGTCAGGCTGATATCTATGTGGGCAGGGCAAATTCACTTTTAATGGAGGAGCAGGAAAGGGAAAACGGACAATTAAATCGCCACCCCGGGTTCTGCCGTTCATTTGTTATGGCGCATATTTCTTCAGACAGTTCGGAGATTACTCCGCCCGCCGCCGCCGCCGCCGCCGCCGCCGCGGTGCGGTTCACTGGGCAGACGTCCCGCATATTTCTTCATTTGCGCTAATTTACGGGATCGTCGTCGGCCGCCCCTCTCCGAAAAGAAAAAGAAAGCCCCCTCCTCTCTCCGGGCCCCGGCTGTCGCCAATGGCAACGCCAGCGGCGGCGCGGCGTGCGCGTTTCGCCGGAGGAAAGGCCCCATTCAGCGAGCCGCTAACGCAACCGCGCTGCAGCGGGCGACATCGCCTTTTAGACGAGCACTCCCCCCTCGCACACACGCACTCCCCCTGCACACACACGCACATGCACACTTACACACACATACGCACATGCACGCACACACACACACACACACACACACACACACACGCACACACACGCTCACGCACACACACATACGCACGCACACGCACACACACACACGCACACACACACGCATATGCACACGTGAGCGCACACACACACGCACACTCACACACAGACACAAACCCAGACGCTCACGTACGCACACCCCGGCACGCACTCACACACACACTCCTGCCCACCCCACTCCGCCCCACCCGGCTTGGCACACAGTGACATTTTGTCCTAATTAATCTGCCGCTGACTGATTGGCTTAATCAGAAATTCCGCGTGTGCCACTCTGGACCTGCACACAGACGGGGTAGAGGGCCCGGCACGGCTGCCCGCTCACCGGCAGGGACCGGTCACCGGCCGTCTCACACTCTTTAAAGCCCGGCTCTCCTCTCAGCTGCCTGGTCTCAGCCGTCCTCTAGGGGGCACTGCGGTTTGCTAAGCACTGCCAAGCCGACGGCTGTGCTGATGGTTATTAGCCGTTAGCAGATAGCTAGCGGCCACTGTTTTGGGCTGACCGGGGAAGGTGACCTTTTCCTGAGCATGTAACCTGGGAAACATTTAGCCTGTAATGCTGTCCATAACCTCAAGGTGTCACTGTGGGCACTTTAACGGCAATTATCACTGGTATGCAGTCAGTGAAACTCAACCAGATTAAGAGCCTGTTGGCGCAAGGGTGCTAGTTTCTGAAGTTGATCAACTGATGTTAATTAAGGTTACAGGGCAGGTTGATTATTTAACCAGTGCCTTCATGAACTTCTGTGTCACCCATTTGGTGTTGGTGGATAGAACTACAGGTTAAAAAAAGGAAAAACTCCTGGCCCTATATGGTGAAATGAGGTTATATTTCAGTAACTTACAGAGATCTTTAATCAATAGTGAGATCCCCACATTCTGCATGACTTCCTGTGCTGGTCTCTATGCAGGAACTCTCATGGTCACATGTGGCAGGAAGTGTTGGGTGCCATCATGCCATGCATCATTGGGTGCCATTATGCCATGCATATCCATTGTGAACTGAGTCAAAAGCAAGCAAGCGGCCTTATTACAGCTAGCAAAGCGCTAATGTGACGAGCCTCCGCCTTTCCGGCAATTAGGCTGGGGCAGTCACACGGACAGAGCGGTCAATGTGAAGCGCCGGAGAGTCATCCGTCTCGTTACTGCTGATAAAGTATCTGACTTAAGCCATCGAACAAATCGACCTCCGCACGAAGGATTTAATTTGCGCTTCCGGATCGGCTCCTGGAGACTGGCTTTTGCTAGTTGTTTTTTCTTTTTTCTTTTTTTTTTTTACCCCGTATGTCTGTTCTGTTTTGGTCTGAGTGCAAACCACAGTTTGAATACGAGGCGGGGTGCCTGTTGACTTAACATGGCTGTCGAAAAGTGTTGTTTTTTTTTGTTTTTTTGAGGTGTTACTGTTCTCTTCGCTGGTGAGTATTTTATGTACTAACGAGGGATGGCACGAGCCTTTCTTTCAACCTAGGTGAGATAGCGAATGGGGAGGGGGGGGGAAGGCGGGTGCGGGTCACAACCTGGGGCGAGGTAGGGGGTAACCAGAGCAGGTGGAGGTGGGGGTGGGGGGGGTATTGCCGACTATAATGAATGCACTGATTTTTTTTTTTTTTTTTTTTACTTCTTTCCCTCCCCTTTGTTCGGTGACCACCATCCCCCAGACAGTGGACACCCCCCCCCTCCCCTCCACGTGGATGCCATCCCACCTATGTTGCTCATGCCTTCATGCCTAGTTCTGGCTCTGGTGCTAGCAGGCTGCTTGAGACTAGATTCATTCATCGTGGGTCTCTAACCTGGACTTAATAAACTCAAAGTATTTGTTTCCTCCCTCAGACCTGCCAAAAAAATGGCCAAAACTCGCCAACCTGTGCCCGTGAGAGGAATAACGCTCGCAGTACATTCTGAGTCAAAGTTAAGGACAAATGTAAATTGAATTCTGTACCAATGTCACCGCAACCAACGATGGGATCACACGAGCGGATCGTCCTTTCTGAAGTGTGATTCCATCAGTGTGGGCAAGGGCCGTTTGAAGGAGAGGTTAGGCATGAATGAAAATGCGGACATTTCAGATTTTTATTTATTTATTTATTTTTTTGGTCTTCCTGCCTGATATAGATTTCTCAAAGGACGTTTCCGACAATTAAATATTTTTGTTTCCGCCCGGCCCCACCCGTCCCTCCCCTCCGTTCTCATGGCCTCCTATAGAGGGTATTCTGTCTCGTGTGTGGGGGAGGGGGGAGTTAAAGGAACAGCCAAGCCAGCCTGTGTGGTATACAGCAGGGAAAGGGTGGGGGTGGGGGTAAAGGAACAGCCAACAGCCGCAGTGTGGTTTGTGTATGGGGTGAGGGGGATGGGGGGGGCAGCTAAAGGAAGAGCTGCGATGCGGTGTGTTTAGTGGGGGGGGGGGGTGTAAAGGAACAGCCGCGTGGTTTGTCTAGTGGAAGGGGGGGAGGGTAAAGGAACAGCCGGTGCGGTGTGTGTAGGGGAAGGGGGGGAGGGTAAAGGAACAGCCGTGGTGTAGTGTGTGTAGGGGGAGGGTAAAGGAACAGCCATGGTGTGGTGTGTGTAGGGGGAGGGTAAAGGAACAGCCGTGGTGTGGTGTGTGTGTGTAGAGGTAGGGGGGAGGGTAAAGGAACAGCCGGTGTGGAGTGTGTTGGGGGGAGGGTAAAGGAACAGCCGGTCTGGAGTGTGTAGGGGGGGAGGGTAAAGGAACAGCCGGTGTGGAGTGTGTGGGGGGGAGGGTAAAGGAACAGCCATGGTGTAGTGTGTGTAGGGGGAGGGTAAAGGAACAGCCATGGTGTGGTGTGTGTGTGTGGAGGTAGGGGGAGGGTAAAGGAACAGCCGGTGTGGAGTGTGTATGGGGGGAGGGTAAAGGAACAGCCGGTCTGGAGTGTGTAGGGGAAGGGGGGGAGGGTAAAGGAACAGCCGGTGTGGAGTGTGTTGGGGGGGAGGGTAAAGGAACAGCCGTGGTGTAGTGTGTGTAGGGGGGAGGGTAAAGGAACAGCCGGTGTGGAGTGTGTGGGGGGGGGGGAGGGTAAAGGAAGAGCCGGTGTGGAGTGGGGGGGGGGGGGGGGGGTAAAGGAACAGCCGTGGTGTGGTGTGTGTGTGTGGAGGTAGGGGGGGAGGGTAAAGGAACAGCCGGTCTGGAGTGTGTAGGGGGGAGGGTAAAGGAACAGCCGGTGTGGAGTGTGTAGGGGGGGAGGGTAAAGGAACAGCCGGTCTGGAGTGCCTTACGGTTATCGGCTCCAGGCATTCTTTCACTCAATCTCCATTTGGTCTGAAGATCAGTATCTCCGCCGGGAGCCCTTTCCCCGGCACCCCCCCTCCAGACGTCTTTAGCTTCCTGTCAGGCATTCGACATGGCTCCCCTGCCCCCCCCCCACCCTGTCGCGAGCGGTGAATTGATCTCTATATAGGTGCTATTTACATCATCCTCCTGCCTCACGGCTTATGAGTCTGATGCTAGCTGCTGCTATCCAGGATGTGTGTGAGCGTGTGTGTGCATGTGAGCGTGTCTGTGTGTGTGTGTGTGTGTGTGCATGTGTGTGTTTGTGTGTGTGCGTGCATGTGTGTGTGTGTGTGCGTGCATGGGTGCATGTGTGTGTTTGCATGCATGTGTGTTTGTGTGTGTGTGTGTGTGTGTGTGTGGTGAAGTCTGGGTGGGAGCAGGTAGAAGAGGACTCTCTCATTCAGGAGAACTTCATTTGCAGCATTTCCTCTTTGTGTGAAAGCTACAGAAACGATGGGAATAATTGTTTCTGTAATGAATAACAGGAACGTGTGAAGCCAGTCTTTTCACGCGCGCACCCAGGTCTGACTTGATTACGTCCATTCCATTACCTTTGATTACCAGTCGCACACTATGGCAGATTCAAGGACAATACACCCTTGAAACTGACTTTCTTGTTTTTTTTTTTTTCGTCTGAGCCAAATTACTGATTAAATAGAATATGCAGCAGACAGCAGAGACATCAAAAGAAGCCTTCCTACTTCAAGATTTTGACACCCAGGTGTGTGTGTGTGTCTGTGTCTGTGTGTCTGTGTGTGTGTGTGTGTGTGTGTGTGTGTTTGTGTGTTTTTTCAAATATAAACACAATGTTCCAGTGACTTGTGGCTTAGACCAGCCTGTACCAACGTTTTGTTAATCAATCAATATCCATTAAATATAAATTCATCTCCTTCATCTCCTCAAATGAACATCTGTGAGTTTCACAAATAATATAAAAATATTTCTAACATGTATTATTTTCACTCTGGTACTGAAAATGTAGTCCGTATTATAATAATAATGTAAACATACTGAATCAACAGAGGATGGTTAGCGTTGAGTGGGACACTATACTGTAGGAGGAGTTGTCTTTCTGGTGATATGTGAAACCCATGCTCTTGGGCCATTGTGGTAATTAAAGAAGTCTATTTTTGCACTGAACAGATGTGTTCCTTGGTGTCCTGGTCAGGTTCTTCCCTTATTCAGGCCAATTCCAGCCCCCTTTTGTAATCTTTTTTTATTAATTTTTTTTAAAACCCTGGTCTCCTCAGCCCAGCTCGTGACGGGTGATAAGCCCTCGGAAGCTGAACTGCCACCACGCATCAGCAGACAGCCGTCAACCTTCAAACTTTAAGATGAAGTGCGATCATTAACCAAGACGAATGGTGTGCTATAAACGCGATTCGGTATCACGAGGGAGATCGTGCCTCACTGGTTTGATGCAGAGTTTAGTTATAAGCGTCAAAGTGTTTTATTTCAGTATTTATGCGTGTAATCAGTAGAGGCAACTAATATGAGCTAAAGGCAAGTACGGAGCGCTGGAAAGCACAGCTGAAATGATTATTTAATTTCCAGGCGACTGTAGCTGAAATCAGAAACACGATTAATGATGCTTTTTTCCCTATAGTTGCGATGATGCTCTGTTCTGTGTAGATGAATGGATGTTTTTCTGCAATCGCTTTTGTTCTTGTGTGGTTCTCTTGAGAAGCAGGTCCATTTCTGTATATCAGCAGGGTCTATTGATCCCTCATTATCTCGTTTTTGGCTCTTCCTTCTCAGTAGGTATCCCCCTCTTTCCATAAATGAACCTTCTTTCTTTTTCCTTTAGTTCCTGTTGTCTCTATCTTCATCTTTCCTGATTTCTGCTCCTTTGATGGTGTACTTTCTCCTTTAATCACTTCCTCTTGTGCGTCAGACAGTCTCGGGAGGGGTGTTGCTTGCTTTGATTGTTTTTATCAGGGCTTTTTTTGAAAGAGCTTCTCCCTGATCATTACCCACTGGCTTCTGGTGAACCCCAAGGTCCAGTTCTGGGTCCGCAGAAGAGGAAACCACGGCGGGAACAATAGCATCGAAAATGCTATTCGCAAATAGCAAGGAAACACATTTTAAACCTGAATTGTGCAGCCCATGGATTGTACGGGCGGCAGTGTAGTATAATGGCTAAGGACTTAGGAGCTGGTCTTGTAACCTAAAGGTCGCAGGTTCGATTCCCCGGTGGGACACTGCCGTTGTACCCTTGTGCTAAAGGTACTTAATCTGCATTGCTTCAGTATATATATCCAGCCTTATAAATGGATGGAATGTAAGTCGCTCTGGATAAGAGCGTCTGCTAAATGCCTGTAATGTAATGGTGGTGGTCCTATATGATCACATAGAGTGGTTATGCCAGGAGCTTGGCTCGGCTCAGTTTGGCTCGGCTCGGCTCGGCACTGATGGCACGCTGCCAGCCCCCCTCCCCTCCCAGCGTGGCGTGCGGCGGAGACGCTGATGGATACGCTCTCGGACTGCTGGGGCGGGGGTCCCGTCCTGACTCCTGTCTGATTGACAGCCCTGAGAGCCCTGTCATGTTTTTTTTCTTTTTTTTCTTTCTTTTTTTCTGTTGTTTTGCTCCCTGCCAAGACCGGGAGAGAGAAAGAGAGAGAGAGAGATTTCACATTCCTGAACCTGGCTGCCAAAGTGAGCGGATATCCTGGGCGTCCGCCCCCCCCCCCCCGCCTCCTCCTCCGCAGATTCCCGCCGGCTCCTTGGCCGAGGAGATAACGGACGGCGGGTCAGTCGCTGTCGCTCAGTCCTCCCGTCAGTCCGGCGCGTCTGAGCGCAGAATCCCCCGCTTCACGTCCACGCCGCGCGCCGCGCGTCTCCCCGGGCTGCTCAACGTCAGGGGGCCGCACCAGGCATCAGCCCCCATCTAATGAGTCTGGCTCAGAGAGAGCGGGGTGATCTTGAGTACATCCGGCCTGTCGGGAGTATTTCTGTGTAAAAAAATTCAAATTGTTTCAATCCGTGGATTTGAGAAGCGCAGAACTGTGTGTCATTTGGAAATGACACATTCTCCACAGATTGCACGTCAGGGAAGTCTCGTTGAAGGTATTCTCCGGTTGCTGTGGCATGTGCAGGTGGTCGTCCTGGATACATTAAGCCGTGTGCATCGCTATGGCGACGGCCGTGTTTCATTAGCCATGTTTGCGTTAACGTGGCGTTGCATGCTTTTTCTTCCTCCTCTCCTCATTTTCCCAGACTGCATCGCTTCATTTTCCCAGAATGCAATGTTTTCTTTTCCCAGAATGCGATGCTTCGTTTTCCTAGACATGCGTACATATTGCTTTTGTACTGTAAGAACCGCCTAAAAAACAGAACATGGGTATGAGGGTCTTCCCTGTGCCGACACCACGGAGGTCATTTTGAATGACTATATCCTCTCAATCACAGCGCCTCTTCTCAATCACAGCACCTCCTCTCTTTGTTAGCAGAGATGCTGGCTGCTGGTGTTGGTGCACAGTCATTTCAGAGTGACTGTATGATCAGACTCTCCTTCTCTCACAACACGTGGACAGATTGGACTTTACATTACTGGCATTTAGCAAATACTCTAACGCAGTTACTTACAGTGGAAAGACAAGGGCAAAGATCGGGGATCAGACAAGTGCAGTAATTCTCTAGGGGGGGGGGGGGGGGTTGTAGTCCCCAGGGAAACAGTGAGTGGGAGAAGTGCTTACTCGATTTGTAGCTTGTCCTGGGCAGCTGCCCTATTGAACATGAAACGTGAAACAATATTAATTATGACATTACAGTTATTGCCTGTTGGCGCACCTTTAGTATGAGCACCTGTTACCTGATCACCCTGATGCGTGTCGTTTCTGCTCGATCTCGAGAGCCACATTCAACATGAGCAATGGGGGGGGGGATTGCAGGTTTGAACCCCGGCTGTGTCACAAGCTCACCCAGAATTCACGGCGGTTGGCTTTGTCTCATCAGGGGTACGGCAGGTTTAAGGCTCCTTGTTTTGCCTTGTATGAGCACCCCCCCCCCCCCCCCACCCCTTCCCGCCTCGCCAAAATAAAAGACAAAAAAAAACAGTTTACCCGGGGCATCTGGGTTAGCAGCAGCTGTCAGTCAGAGAGGCGAGTCTCCTCTAATCATCGCTTTCCCTGCCGCTGGGCCGTGTGACACGTAGCATCGAAAAACAGCCACAGACCCCCCCCCCCCTCTCCCCGGAGGGTGTGTGAGAAGGAGGGGCGCTCACGCGTCACCTGCTGTGCTCCTTATTCGGGACCCTGAAGAGGCACGACTGCCCATCCGAAATTTCTGAGTAAATTGAAATGGCCGGGGGTGTTTGGGGGGAGGTTGGGGATTTTTTTTGGGGATTTTTTTCCCCAAAAGCCAACTGAATGGGTGTGAAGGAACAGAGACGCAGCCTTAATCAAAGGCCAGTCAAAGTGGATCAAAGTGAAGCCGCACTCTGTCCAGTAAGAATGCCTTTCTTAATCACCACCCTTGGTGTTGTGGGACAAAAATGCAACAAAGAGAATGGGACATGACAGGAACAGGACAGCAGACACTGTCACCGGAGGCTTGCTAAGAAGCCTTGAAGGAGATAAATCTGTCCGAATAAGTTTTCTTTTATTTTTTTATTATTGTTTTTTTAATCCTAACTTTTATCGCGCTCTCTCTCAGAAAACCGACACGAGCTCCTGTGGCTTGCGCCGCACCACTGAAATGAAAGATCTCGCGGCGGCGGCGGCGGCCTCTTAACTCGCCGTATCTCTTCCTCTGACAGCCCGTGACAGCGAGTTCCCCAAGCCCTCCGTCCTGGAGTCCAGACTCTGTTTAAAATGGGTCACAGACAGAGGCCAAATATGTCCACATACCGCGTGTGACTGTGTAGAAAAACCTACCTTTACTTTTTTCTTGCCGGTTTTCCTTCTGGAATAATAATGTTATAAGCATAGCTGTGTCAACTGTATGTTAGCTGTGTGGTGGTATTTACTTTTGTTTACAATACTAATTGTTCTGTGCAAGATCATAAATGGTTATAAATTGGCATTCTCTGGCTTCTTGGTGATACTGCACTGTGGCAACAATAGAGGAAATCAGGAAGGGGGCAAATGCTTTTTCATGGTATTGTGTGTAAATTGGCGTATGATTAAGACACATTGTGCTTGTGTCTTTGTAAACGCACAACGGTTACCTATTTCCCTGTTTTGAGTAGGAGGTATTCTGACTCTGTTAAGATAAATATCAGAAACTTTGTTGCTCTTGATGTTTTCTTCTCGGTTATCAAAGGGACGGAAAGCCCTGGAAATCAATCAACACTTGTCCTCAACTTCCTGTAAAAAAAAAAAAAAAGAAAAATTAAAAAGCAAGTAATAAAAACGAAATAAAAAAAAAAACAGAAATTGAGGAGTTCAGCTAATCGTTAATTGGCGAAGTGAGGGTTTGTGAGGGGATGGCGTAAGTAATGCTGCTGTGTTCACTCTGCGAATCAAAGTTAAGGACGTGTTTTGATTGAATAGGGGCCTAATTCTGCAGGTACAGCGGGATGCACGGGGCCCCCTGGGGTTTTGACTGGCGCAGAGCGAAGACAACAGGCTAATTGTAAACAGATTTGTTTTTTTCCCCTCCTCTCCATCCCCTTCGCCCGGAAGGTACGTTCTTTATCCGAAAAGTAAATGTTTTTTCTTTTTTTTTTGGGGTGAGGTGGGAGGGGGGGGGGTGGAGATAAAACTCCCCTAAAAAACGTTGTACGGCTGGCTATCTGCTCTACGCCTTCCCCCCGAACCCCCCACATCCCGCTCACTTTGTCTCCCGCGCGATATTGACTCGTTGATAAAGGGCTTCTATCGTGTCCCCCCCCCCCCCCCCGCGCAAACGTGACCACGCGGTTGCCTACTCCGGAGAACGCCCTGATAAATATTCATGAGCTTCTGCTCGGGAAAATATCTCTAACCCAATCATATCCCGATGTGGGAATATTGGATTTTATGATAAACATCGGCTGTGAGCACGGGGGCCATACGTTTCAGAGGCAGACATTATTCTAGATTAAGCATCCATCAATTTAGATTGCTTTATCGAGTAAAAATGTAAAACACTCTAACACTCTCCAGAGCTGCAATTACATCTGTAAGCAGTTTACATCTGCTACGGAGTAACCCTCCATTTAATTCAAATGCTGACCCCTAAAACAGTGATACTTTCAATAATTAATGATGTTAGGTGTCTTAGTATCTGCGAATGTGAACAGTGTCAGAAACGCTGAGAAATGAGAGGAAATCTGAGATATAAATTGCGGTCTAGAAGGGTCAAACAGGACTCTGCTCTGCTGTAATTCATAAATTGCGTTAGAATGCAAAATGACAGACACTAACAGAGTTAAAGCTTTGTGGTGGCTAACCATTTAACACTTAAGCACATGTGCTGTCCCCTGTGTGCGTGTGTGTATGTGTGTGTGGTTAGATGGTGTGTGTGTGTATGTGTGTGTGTGGTTAGATGTTTGTGGGCGTGTGTGTGTGTCTGTATGTGTGGTTAGATGGTGTGTGTGTATGTGTGTGTGTGGTTAGATGTTTGTGTTTGTGTGTGTATATGTGTGTACATGTGAGTGTTTGTCTATACACGTGTGGTCAGATGTATGTTGGTGTGTGTGTGTGTGTGTGTGTGTGTGTGGTTAGATGCATGTTTGTGTATGCAGTATGTCTGTGTGTGTGTGTGTGTGTGTGTGTGTGTATGTGCGGTTAGGTGCATGTTTATGTGTGTGTGGTATGTGTGTGTGCTTGTCTACATGTGCATTGTCATATGTATGTTGATGTGTGTTTGTGTGTGTACAGTATGTCTGTGTGTGTTTTTGTCTATATGTGTGGTCATATGTATGTTGATGTGTCTATGTGTGTGTATGCACACACACACAGTTAGATGTAGATGTTTGCTCTTGCTGCTAGCAGTCCTGCGTTCAGAGCCCTGCGTTCAGAGCCCTGTGTTCAGAGCCCTGTGTTCATGAGGCCTGCAGCAGCGTGAGGTTTGTAATCACAGCGCGCTGGCGTGATGGCGGCTGTGATTGACGCTTTGTGGAGCTGGTAAAGCAGGCCCCGGGCAGGCCTGAGCGCCATGCGGGACCCGCGTGCATCGCGGCCGGGCACGCGGCCTCTCGCCCGCCGTAACCTCGGTTACAGGTTGAGTGACATGCCCCGGCGGGCCAGACTAACAAGTTCAGCCCGCCCCTCCCTGCGCTGTCAGCAAACGATACGTTCCGCAAATAGAACTGACATCACTGACCCCGCCCCCCACCCCCGCCACAAACACACACCCTGCACACACGCATAAACACACACCCTGCACACACGCATAAACACACACCCTGCACACACGCATAAACACACACACACATGCTCACACACACCCTGCACACACACATAAACACACACACACATGCTCACACACACCCTGCACACACGCATAAACACATACACACACGCTCACACACACACACACACTCTCACGTACCATACACACACACACATAAACACACACACACATGCTCACACACACACATACATACACACTCACGTACCATATACACACACATGCTCACACACACTATGCACACACGCATAAACACACACCACGCACACACAAACACACACCATGTACACACACATACACACACACACACACTCACGTACCATACACACACACAAACACACACCATGCACACACACACACACACTCACGTACCATACACACACACATAAACACACACACACGCACACACACACATACAAACACGCACACAGACACGCACACACATAAACACATCACACCCACACCTACAGGTTCAGTGGACAGACTGCGGCCAGTAATTCATATTGATTTCATTTGCATCAGCACCTCCTCCCCCCACCCCCTCCCCCCTCCTCCCCTCCCCTGTCCAACGAGAAATATGAAAATATTTTTTTGTTGGCTCCATTAATCGGGCATCTGCCGCGCACGTTCCATAAATGTGTCCGGCTCCCCGGGACAGGCGGTATCGATCAGAGCGACACTTTGGCTGCGGAGGAGACACTCTAATTACTCTGGCTGTCTTTGGATTTTCACACTGTCTGGAGAGGGGGGGGGGAGATGGAGACAGAGAAAGAGAGAGAGGAGAGGCAGAGAGCAAGAGACTGTGACAGAGTGAGCAACAGAGAGAAGAAGAGAGAGGGAGTGGAGAGGCAGACAGCGAGAGACTGTGACAGTGAGTAAAAGAGAGAAGAACAGCAGAGAAGAGAGTGAGAGAAAGAGAGAGAGAGCTAACACAGTGAGTGGCTGAGTATGTGTAGGAGGAAGGGAATGAATGAATGAACAGATAAGTAAGAATCAGCAGAGAGAGAGAGAGAGAGAAGTGTCTTTGAGATGGAGGGACGGAGTGAGAGAGAGAGTAAAAATGTGTGAGTGAGAAAGCAAAGAGAGTTAGTGTGTGAGTGTATGTGCTTGTTTGTTTATATATATATATATATATATATATATTCTCACTACGATTGATTGCTGTTATCACAATGTCTTGGCAGTATTCATTTTTTAAATGTCATGCCAATAAGGCATTTGAATTTGAAAAATTAGAATTTAACAGAGTGAAAGAGAGAGAGTAAGAATGTGTGTGTGTATGTGTGTGTGTGTGTGAGTGAGAGAGAGAAATCCAATCGTGTGTGTGACTGAGACAGAGACAGACTGAGACAGAGAGAGAGAGAGAGAGACAGACAGACAGACAGACAGACATAGAGAGAGAGAGACAGAGACAGAGACAGAGAGAGAGAGAGACGTCCATGCCTTGCAACCGCTCAGTCTTCATTTAGAATTAGAGTTGCTGTCTCCCGGGAAACGCTGTTGTCTCATGGCACGGGGCAGAAGCGCAGGTTGTTAAAACTGAAGGCAAAGCTGCGCCCCCCCTCCCCAATAACCCCCCCCCCCCCCACCGATCCCGATACCCCCCCCCCCCCCCCCCAGCCTAGCCTGAGGAGTTCTGACCTTCAATTAAAAGAAATTTGTGTTGTCTTTTGTCTTAGAGCCAGGAAATAATGAACTAATTAAGATGAGGAAAGGGGGTGTTTTACTCCGGCAGTCGAGGGAGCCCAGTCTGTAGTTTTCACCGGCAGCCAATAACGGCGAACGGCGCGCATAAATACCGTTAAACTACCGCGGAGCGCAGGCTGCCCATGCATTAAGTGTAAACACATTTACACGGCGCGGCCCGCGGTGGATTGGGAGCTCCGCTAATCTACGATTGCTGGAGAACACAAACGCTAGTCACGCATGCGCAGCAGAGCCTTCAACGGGGAATTTATGAATCGGATGGAAATGCAGTCTAACTTATTTGCATGCCGGCGGCGGCGCGCTATGGGATTTTTCATTCCGGTTATGCAAAATATCCATGTACCCCCAGATTTAATTGGAAAGGACACTGTGCCACATAATCATTCATAGAGGGTAGGCAATTAATGTACTGAGTACTTTATAAATACCGCGTGTCTGCCAGGAGTGCCCGGTGAAATACAATTAATGTCTGTCCACCTGTTGGGTCGTAACACTTGACAACGCGGATTGTATTGATTTTCAGTTTGCGCGGTTATACTGGTTGGGAGGATAACAAGCAGTCTACAGGGGGACCGTCAACATAAATAGGGTTAACGATGATACATTTTTTTATTGAAGTGCAAAATAATAATAATATTGTTCTACTAATGTGCACATTTTTCTTCTGAGCTGGCTGGAGAACTTGGATTAAGTTTTTCCCCTGGACATACCATTGCTAATACCACAATCTATTATCTAAACAGAAACAATAAAAAAAACGAATTTTCTCACTAACACAATAAAACATGAAAACTCGTAAACACGTTCAACAGATATCCTCGTCCCATTCCGAATGCATCACGATTACATATAATTTTGAGACCATTGCACGTGAACTACACTTCCCATAATTCACACAACACCACGTTCAAGGCAGCCAGAGCACGCTCCTTTGCTCAAACGCTGAGAGAGCAGGTAGCTTACACAGGTGCGTATGATCGAATTGATTGCTGTAGAAAGTTTGAGCGGGGTGAAACGCAGGATGCGAAATCAGGAATTCATATAACTTATTGAGAACCGTAAGGTATCCTTTGCACCGCGGAAACTGTCGATAAACATTCCGCTAACGTAATAGTAAAATGTAGAAATGTTTATGATTCAGCGTCCGTGTCCGGGAAGTTTTCGGGCCATTTCCCGAAGCGTGTCTTTACTGCGGCGGTGTGCCGCGCGGCCCCAGGAGACCCCCCTCGGCCTGAGGTAGACAAGCCTTCGGGCTGCAGCAGTAGCTGACCCGGGGGCGGAGGATTCGAATGTGGAATTACTGTATCCATTGCTGATATTTGGCTTTGCGCAGCGTGGAAGATCGTTACAGTTCCCCGTACTCCAGCCCCCTTTCCCCCTCCCGAGAGCTGTCGCTCAAATGGCTTTTTGCAGTGCATTTAATTACATATTTCACAAATCCGTGGCTTGGGCTGTAAGCGTGTGCGCGTGATCCAAGTATGAACTTCTGAAGGCGTTTTTCGCCGGTGACATGGAAATTACGCAGGTCGCAGGCCAGGAAAAGCACCTGTATCTCAATTGCAAATTGGGCATTTTTTTATTTGCCAACGTTTTTGCCTTTTCCCTTCACTCCCTTGTTAATGGTAGTGTCTGAAAACAGATGCTGTGATTGGATCACACATTAAAAGCACTTCCATCGCCACCGCTTCTGTTAGTCTAAATGAGTCCTAGTTTGGGCCAAATGAAGGACGTTGCATCAGCCGTGTAAATGAGTCCTAGTTTGGGCTCCGGTGCATTTTTCCCGCGTTCAGCCAGTGGTGCTGACTTTCACAGGGGTGTGTTAGACTCCTAAAGTACACTTTTGGTGTATTATGCAAATGTGATGCATTACTTTTTGTTGCGCTTGGCGCGGGCTAATAGCTGTTCTGAATGTGATTCCTGCCACCTGTGTGCTTTCTGTGCGTTAACGCTGGGCGCTGTTAGCGCTTCACTAAGCAGCGCAGATGCGAATGAGTTATTTTATCCTCGCCGGTGTTGTAAATAATTTACCGGACCCCGTTTCCCCTCGCATCGTGTCGTAATCGAGGCTGAAATCCCGAGGCAAAACTACGGCCGGTCCCTCAAAGTTTTGTTTTTAGAGGAAGCGAACTGCATTATTAATGGGCCTGACAGGGTTTGATTTATTTTGATAAACTTTAACAAAATGCCATTTCCTCCAACTACCTAACAGAAAAGTAATAGCCGTCAGTAATTTTTGTGCATGAAGACCAAACAGCATCCATTATGCGCCGTTATTCTGTTTTCTGTTTTTTTCATGTAACGCCCAGGCAACCAAGAAACTCAACATTTTATTTGAGGGATTTCAGGTTCTCGGTCAGTTTAACTGTGGTCAGAAGAGGAAAGTTAGAAATATTTTTCCTGAAAAACTTCAGTCTGACCATGCCAGTTCTTGTGTTTTTTCAGTTTTGTTTTTGTACTTTGACACTGGGTTAGTCAATGCAATATATTATTACATTTACATTTTAAGCATTTTGCTAAAGCTCTTATCAAGAGCGACTTACAAATAGTTCACGAAGAAAAGGTCTAGATTCATAAATCACCGACCAATTCGTGCGTATTTTAGGCATGGTTTCGACCATTCTGAAATGAGCACGAAAGAAGTAGTCTAGTGTGTCTGTTTGGTTTTGCAGTAATCTTTTTTCTTTTTTGCGGTGAAAGCAATCTATTTAAAAAAAGCTAACATTTGTGTTTTACGTGACATTTATATTTTTCTGCGAGCAAAGGCAGTTGAGAGACGAGCTATTTGTGCATTCTCCAGAGAAAAAGCTGCCCTCTCCGAATTCCGAAACACCCTCTGTCTCTCCTAAACACGGCTTGCCCTCCCCCGGCTGAGCTACGCGTGATGCAGTGCTAATGAGTGTCGATAAATGCTGACTTAGGAGGGGGAAAAAAAATAAAAAATAATAATCATCCGTAGTAAGTATTGAATTAGAAAGGGAGAGGGAAAAAAAAATCCTTCCAAGTATAATTATTAATCCCCAAAGGGGGGGAAATAAGGTTTCTGCCAGGAAGCAAGCATGCCGGTGAACAAGAGATTCAGACAAATTAGCGCGCACGACTGTAATTACAGCCGGCTAATGACGAGCGCGTGTACTCCCTCTTTAGAGATAGCTCGTGTAAGCCTTGGCATAAACACCGAGTAACGCCTTTCAGTCAAGAGTTCTGGACGTATTAACTGCTCTGTCATTCAAAGCCCATGACCGTGTATTTACTTCTTTTTTTTTTTTCTTCTTCCTGTGTTTGTTTTTTTTTGTTTGTTTGTCATCATCTAGGCCCTGTTGGACACGCAGAATCTGCTCCGATCTCAAATTACAAACTTCACCTTCAACCTCGGATTTTCCGGAAAATTCTACCACACTGGTGAGCTACCGTGGGACGGGTGATGGGGAGAGGGCGGGCTGGGCTGGGCTTGGCTGTCGGCCTCAACCACACTGTAATAACTCATTTATTTTATTTTTAAATTATTTTTTGCCCCATAGAGAAGGCCGTTATTTCAGATCCTCATTAATCAGGTAAAGACAGTAGATCATGCGGTTCCCGGCAGGATTACTGTAAGTCCTGATAAAGCCGCTCAAGTCATTAGTCTGGACTGTTCTGTTACTGGCAATGTGTGAAAGCGGGAAAAAGACAGGAAGTCATTGAATTATTCAAGTTTTTTTTTTTTTTTTGGGTAACCGGGAGACGCAAGGTCATCGGAGGCTTGTGATGAGGGATATGAAACAGGTATCAATTACTCATAGACCCTCTGCACACTGATCGAGTTATCTCCCATAATGCCCGTAACCCTTTTACACATCCTGGACTGCAGACAATTAGGGGTAATTCACTTTTAAAGGGGAAAAATGTGATCAAGGACAGGCCGGTGTTCGGCGAAAAGAAGAACTTTCCGGATGTCTATGTAAATGCTGTGTGGATAACGATGGTTGAGCGCTTGTCGCACATTACAGTCAGTCCAGGCCCTCATGCGTGATATAGCACTATCAGGACCAGCCAGCGCCTTTACAGAGTCATTCAAGGGCTCGCTGTTACCTCCTGTGTTTATTTTAGTCTTAAACCCAACTTTTTTTTCTGTAATCTGTATGTCCTGAAAGTCATTTAAAATATTCCATATCTTATTGATGAACCAAATGTCATAGGAAACGGCAAAGCACCAGTCGCAATCTGGAAATTAAGTGACTGAAAGTGTACTGCTTCTGTTCGGATGAAAAGGCCGGGCTGGAGTTCATTAAAAAGAGTTTCGTGCGTCAGTTGCTAGGTGCTGCTGGGTAAAAATCCGAGCCGGTTTGGAAATACTCCGCAGCGATTGGCTGCGGTCTTTGCTCGCCAGTCGGGGTTTGTTGTGAAAAGTTATTCATCGATTTGCCCATTGAGGCTGCCTCCTAACGATGGCAACAGTTGCCATTGTTGTGTTCGCTTCGTCGCCATGACGACGGCCTCTGAGCCGTGCTGGGATCAAAGCCACGCGGCTTTGCGTGTGAACAAGGCTTTGGCTGTCTGAACCGTCCCAGCCCCCCCCCCCCCCCCCCCCCCCCCCCCCCCCCCCCCACACTCCCCTTTTTAAAGCGGTTGACCGGAAACGACCAGCTTTTTTGTGAACCTGGTTTCGCGGAGAGACTGCCCAGTCTGGGTCTGCTGGCTGTCTTCAGGTGCCAGGTGTCAAGCCGTCCACTCGCAGGTAGCCAGCAGCACACAGCGGAGCGGCGTTCTGCGGCACTGCTAGCCACAGCCTCCTTTGCTAGGTTTAAGGATGGCGTTTCACCAGACAGAAACATCCTGTAAAATTCCACATGGTCTAGACCAGCGATCTTCATTCCTGGTCCTGCAGGGCTGCAGGTTCTGTTGGTTTTAAGTTTAGTTTTTGCCTTAACGTCAGTAACCAGTTCAGACCCGAGGAACCAGGTGAGCTGAGTTAGCTGTGTGATCGACTGCTTTATTTGATCAATTAAGATGTGAGTAACATCAGAAATAAGCAGACCCTGCTGCCCATCAGGACCAGGAATGAAGATTACTGGTGTAGACAGCGAAGAGTCCTTTTCCCTTATTCCATAATTGCCCTAACACAGGTGTATTTAATTTGTGCAGTTGGATTGTTATAAACATTTACAACGTTATCTATAATCATGTACTGTGGACATTCTAGTTTTCTGTTCTATATTTCAGACTTTTGCCTGCATTTAAATTTGTGACTGTTTTCTTCACAGATAAGTTTAGTGTTTTGTGATCATTGAACTCTGCAAACTGTATTTGTGAGGGGGGGAAAAAAATAACCAAACAGTTCAATTTAATTATATCAGCCTTGCTGGATACTGAGCTGTGATTTGTCACTGAGTGGTCATTATTTCTGTGTAATGGTCACTGTAAAATGGCCGCCCTGTCACGCCACATTATCTCCCCTCTGTTTATATATCCAAGTAGCCTGCTCAGAACGCACTCTCTCACGCTAAAACCTGCCGTTGTTTTTTGGAACTATTTTTGTGGCAGACGCTACGAATGTACAAATTTGCATAATAAAATGAATGTAAACATGATTTTATGGCATAATTCATGTCTTTGGCAAGTAGCGGCGGCGTGAGCAGCGAGCTGCTTGTTTTAAAATAAGGCCCCTCAGGATGATGAAGCTCTCTCCACTTTGGGTCTCATCCAGTGATTTGCTCGCTCTGCATAATCACTTGCACTCTTACTGTAAAGTTGCGGAGAGAGGTTGATTAAATCAGTGCTGTTTTCTCTACTTAGTTTCTACATCATCTGTCTTTACCATCTTCATGCCTATATCACTGATAAAATATTGACCTCTGGCCGATTATGTGCCAATTATTTTGCAATACATTTTACAATTGCAGAGTGTGGTTTCATAGATGTCATAAAGGGGAGAGCTGCCATTGACCTGTCAATCATAGAATTGTTTGAACCAATAAAAAGGCTTTCTCTCCACAGAAAAACGTGATTGGTCTATGGTTCACCCATTTTAGTTTTTTTTTTTTTGAGGCCTTACTCTCCCGTCACTGTCCTAATGAAATGCGCCAGAAACATAAAAAATAAAAATCTCTAATATATAGTTAATGGCTGTTGGTCCTCCCCCTCACCCCTACCCTAGGGACTGAGGAAGAGGATGCCGGGGACGACCTGCTGCTGAAGTACGTGGACGAGTTCTGGTGGTTCCCCCACATGTGGAGCCACATGCAGCCCCACCTCTTCCACAACGAATCCTCCCTCCTGGAGCAGATGATCCTCAACAAGGAGTTTGCCCTGGTGAGTCAGCTGCCCTGCCCCTGCCCTCCCTGCCCCGCCCATGCCATGCCCATGCCCCGCCCCCTCCCCTGCCCCACCCCACCTCTTCCACAACGAGTCCTCCCTCCTGGAGCAGATGATCCTCAACAAGGAGTTTGCCCTGGTGAGTCAGCTGCCCTGCCCCTGCCCCGCCCATGCCACGCCCATGCCCTGCCCCCTCCCCTGCCCCACCCCACCTCTTCCACAACGAGTCCTCCCTTCTGGAGCAGATGATCCTCAATAAGGAGTTTGCCCTGGTGAGTGAGTTGCCCCCTGCCTGTGCCCCTCCCCTGCGATGCCCCACCCCCACCTGCCCCCCGCAGTGCAGTAAGGTGATTTCACCTGGCATTCCTGCCAGCCAAACCTCCATGTTTAGAGACCGTCCTTCTGCTTTCCATACCCACCGCTCTGGTTCCAACCTTAGAAAAAAAAAGCTTTTTTTTATCAGCGCCAACTAGATCTCCTTCAGAGGCATCGAGCCGGTAAACATTTATAAGGGTTCGAATCCCTGGTGGTGTTCTACTGCTGTGCCCTCGCGTTTCTTAATCTGAATTTCATCAGGATACAGCTGGAAGTGAGGGGAATCGGAACGGGGGGGGGGGGGGGGATTTTGGGAAAATGTGTGTTATACAAGCCACCCTGGTTGAGTTTTAGGGCTGGGGAGAGATGTAAACAGTGCAAAAGCAATATGTTTGATTAAGTGCATGTGCGACCAAGCTGAGGCTGGGGAATGAGGATGCTTGATGTAAAAACCAAGATGCACCACCTCATTCCTGGAGGGACGAATCCGATTTCAGATTCAGAGCCATCGTCCCCTAATTAATTAGTCCCAATCGCTTACACGATCTGACGCTTTGGCTGCCGTCACTGATAAGCTCATAAATGCCAGCTGATGTCCGTTCTCCTGTCACTACACAAAAAATGACACCACGGTCTAATCTGCATGTGAACTGGTGTTGGTGTACGCAGGTAATTAGCAGCTTGACGTCTGATTTACTTGCTAATGGACATCTAATTTGATTTAGAGATTTTCATTCACTTTGCATGTGAAAAGGGGGAATGGTTTTTTAATTATTTTTTTATTTAATCGTCGTATTTTCTGCCTGTATATTTTGTCGTAGATCATGTGTTGGGACACAGCTGGGGTGTGGTCTCCATGTTGTGATTTTGCATTCACGCAGAGGACCTCTGTAAAATGAAGTGTTATCCCGAATGACTTGAGTAGTCGGCCCAGAAATTTCCCCGCACGCAATCAGACAGGCCTTAGAATCCAAACGTATTTTTATAAAATGGCCTTGCCAGTGAGACGACCCCCCTGTGGTCCTGTCCATTGTACGCTAAGGCCACGCGGCAACCAGCGGCAACCAGCAGATTTTAGGTTCCATTTGCATGTGTCATTCCAAAATCCAAAAATAAAATAAAGAACAAACGGGTGCTGAAAGAGAGGATGATGATGCGGCCGCGGGCTGAGACAGCGCGGAGCGTAGGCCCGCGGCGTTAGCGTTAGCGGAGCAGCTACCTCGCGCTCTGATCCGCGCCGCAAAGCCGCCACACGCGTGTAATAAAGGGGGGTTTATTAAACCGTAAAAGTCACCCGCGTGTGCGCCGGGGAGCCTGACCTACATCAGGTGATTACCGCGGTAACGAGCCTGCCACGTGGCGCGTTTGGGCTGCGGTGGCGATTAAGGCAGAGCCGGACGGCCCGAGGTCGGGCTGGGGAGGTCGGGCTGGCGTCATTACCGCGGCGGGAGTCGTCGGGGGCAACGCGGAGTCGCCGCGTATAACGCCCATTCCTTCTGTGTTCCGTTCGCCCTTGGAAGGGCAGGTTTTTGGAATGTTCTTTTTTTCCAGAGTTCAGTGTCAGTGTCTAAAGCCAGTGTTCTAGACCTCCGCTGCATTCCATGGCCGGTAGCGATTGTGACATCATCGTTAGAGTCTTCAGTTAAGAGCATTCTAATCGCATAGAGATCTCACGCCTCGAAGGGTTAAGCTAATGGGGGTGAGGGAGAGATGACTGGGTCACTCTTCATGGCCTTATTTCGGTACTTACCGTTGTCATGAGGGACATTATTTCTGGAGGCGCTGTGCATATCCGGTTATATTTGCACATTTGTGTTTGCCCAGCGAAATTGATTCGCTGCAAACGTCTTTGACCCTCGGTGTACACTCCACCTTCTGCTCCTGTGCGCTGTTGCCATGTGATACAGCATTAGACCCCGGACTCCTCCGCTGTGACGCAGTGCTTCAGCTTGTGAAACGATACGAGGTGATTCATCCTCAGGGGCTTTGTCCTGGTTATAAATTCATTGACCCAAAAAAACGGCCGTATGGGTATAAGATGAATGTGTTAAGCGAGCCGCATAATTCAGTCTTGCGCGACCACAGTCGATGCAAACACAGGTTTATGGGGAAAATGTTAAGTAACGGTGTGTGTAATCGACACCGCCGCGGTTAGCCGGCGGGATGCGGCGGCGCGGCGGCGCCTCGAGCGGAAGGCCGCGGAATGCGCGGAACGTTCCCGATGTCGCCGTGGAAACCGCGGAACGTTCCGGATGCGGGCCGCTTAATTATTCATGTGTTTGGAGGGGCCTGAAAAAGGGGGGCCTAAATATTTCACGATTGGAGAAGAAGAAGACGAGGAAAAAAAAGGCAGGATGTGGATTTTCCTCTCCCCTAACATGTGGCGTCCTGGGGGGGAGGGGGGAGGGTCAGCTAGGGGGGTCCGGTTGATTGTTTGCAGTCCAGTGAGTGCAGGGATTGGACCAGGCCCTGGGAAATTGAGTCTGAGCGGGAGAAGCTGCAGGTTTACGCGGTGGAGGTGCCGTGGCTGTTAGGAGGGCATCCTGGGAGATTTGGCCCGTGCACCGCATGCACCCTGTGCACCCGAGCCATATTAACTCTCTGCAAGCGTCTGTCCAGCTCAGGGTCAGGCTGGGCGTGACTCACCACTGGGGACCACAAGCAATACATGAATCTGTGTCCATTTTTAAATGTGCTCCATTCAGGGGTGGAAAACTATCAGGCAGAGAATATCTGTATGGACACACACACACACACACACACACACACACACACAGACGCGCGCACAGACACACGTTTAATGTGTATTTTAAATCTCTCACTGAAACTGTTAAACTGTTCTTTTTCTATTAATATATTATTAGTGTGTTATCAGTGTACCTATCTTACCTTTGATTTGCATGCATATTAATGATAAATTAGGCAAGGAACAATTTCTCTACAGATAATACTCTTCTCTGAATGTACATAAATACCTTTGTGGCAATCCTACCAAACTTTAATCCACTTAAATGCATTAACATAATTAATCATGAGTTTCACAAATGTAGTCAAAGTCAAGGATGAATGTTAATTGAATCAGGCCATTGTCTTTACAGATGTCTTTACAAATCGCAGCATTGATTTTTGATTTTGCGTTTGTGGCTGTGCGTGTGTTGTGTGTGTGTGCGTGTGCATGGTTGCGTTTGTGTGTGTGTGTGTGCACGCGTGCGGGTGCATGGTTGTGTTTGTGTGTGTGTGTGTGTGTGTGTGTGCGTGCATGTGCATGGTTGTGTTTGTGTGTGTGTGTGTGTGTGTGTGCGTGTGCGCGCGCGTGTGTGCGTGTGCGCGCGCGTGCGCGCGTGCATGGTTGTGTTTGTGTGTGTGTGTGTGTGTGTGTGTGCTTGCATGTGTGTGCGTGTGTTTGTGTGCACGTGTGCATGGTTGTGTTTATGTGTGCGTGTGTTTGTGTGTGCGCGTATGTTTGTGCGTGTGTGTGTGTGTGTGTGTGTGTGCGCGCGTGTGTTTGTGTGTGTGCGCATGTATGTTTATGTGTGTGTGTGTGTGTGTGTGTGCGCGCGCGTGTGCGTGTGTTTGTGTGTGTGCGTATGTTTGTGCGTGTGTGTGTGTGTGTGCGCGCGTGTGTTTGTGTGTGTGCGCACGTATGTTTATGTGTGTGTGTGTGTGCGTGTGTGTGCGCACGCGTGTGCGCGTTTCTGCAGGAGCACGGCATCCCCACGGACATGGGCTACGCGGTGGCGCCGCACCACTCGGGCGTGTACCCCGTGCACATGCAGCTGTACCAGGCCTGGAAGAAGGCCTGGGGCATCCGGGTGACCAGCACCGAGGAGTACCCCCACCTGAAACCGGCCCGCTACCGCAAGGGCTTCATCCACAGCAACATCATGGTGAGTCTCTACCGCGCTAACGCTAGGGCTACATCCACAGCAACATCATGGTGGGTCCCTGCCGCTAATGCTAGGGCTACATCCACAGCAACACCATGGTGGGTCCCTGCCGCTAACGCTAGGGCTATATCCACAGCAACATCATGGTGGGTCTCTGCCGCTAACGCTAGGGCTACATCCACAGCAACACCATGGTGGGTCTCATCACAGCTACCGCGGGGGGGCCATGTTAATAATAATGACAATAACAGTAATAATAATAATAGTAGTAATAATAATAACAACAATAATAGTAATAATGATAATAATGTATTGCATAGGGGCAGCCATATTAATGATAGTAATAATGCTAATAATAATAATAGCATTAATAATAATAATTAATTGCATTTGTCGCACTTTTCTCACACTCAAATGTGAGCTTGCCTGAGCCGCCAGCAATGTGTAGCACCACCTCGGTGATGCACGGCAGCCATTTTGCAATTTTTTTTCAAACAATAAATCTTGATTTTTATGCAGCTAAACATAAGCACTGATATTTTATTCTTCCTCTTATTATTATTATTGCAAAGTGCTTGTACTGTCCACTATGGGGGTTGGTTGTGTCAGACCTCCCATGCTTTGTTTTGAAATGCCATACTTTACATTGAAAGGAAATTTCATTATTTTATATTCTTTAAATTTAGGGGAAAAAGTCACTGTACATTTTTTCATGTGGATGAACTAATGCCAGAAGAAATGTGATTGCACAGGATTTAATGTGCCCACTGAGATGCATGATCTGACATTTTGGTTAAATATAATATTAAACTCATGAATGGTGGCTAATAAGAGTTTTTTTTTTTTGTCGCCTTACGAAACCTTTTATCGCTGCCTAATTTATGAGTGAACTGGCATTTGTTTTTAGAGCTAATTAGCTAACTGAGCCGGGGCAATTGGTGAAAAAACAAAAAACCTGATAACATACTGGCGTTCCAGGCGTGGATTTTCCCATGAACACACGGCAGCCAGGGATACACAATCACACACGCTTCCTGTCTCTTAATGACCCCGCCCCAAAACCTCTAACAGCCAATGAGAAGGCTCTTCTCGCTTTTCCAAAAATGAAGCAGAATACCTGCTGCCAGGCCTGATACTGCCCTGTAGCTTTCAGTCACCAGGGTGCCCTGTGGCCTGCAGTGGTGTCAGGGGAAGACCGCACCCCCTTTGGCTCCGCCCCCCTCTGTGGAGGTTAGGCCACAATTTAAATTGTGCTGGAGATGAATGGGGCTTGGGTGCTTCTGATTGGTGGTGATTGGCAGCAGCATTCTTTGGGGATAAATATGCAATTTTGTCCTGGGGGGGGGGGGGGGGGGTCGTGCGTCATTGGTCAGAGGTTCCCCGTGAATCAGGTTACGGTCCAAGATTATCCTGTGACTGTTCTTTAGGTTCATTTCAAGACAAGTGCTTATTCTGATTGTGAATGATATATAATTGTAATCTGATTATTTTTCTTAAATCTATACATTAGAGAGAGAGAGAGGGAGGGAGGGGGGAAGGAGAGAAAGGGAGAGGGTAGAAGGGAGAGTGAGGGAGATAGAGAGTGGGAGAGAGGGAGATGGAGGGAGATAGAGGGAGGGAAGGAGAGAAAGGGAGAGGAAGGGAGGGAGATAGGGAGATGGGGAGATAGAGAGAGAAAGGGAGGGAGGGAGAGGAGAGTGATGGAGGGAGAGAGAGAGAGAGAGGGAGAGGGAGGGAGATAGAGAGAGAAAGGGAGGGAGGGAGAGGAGAGTGATGGAGGGAGAGAGAGAGGGAGAATGGGAGGGAGGGAGGGAGAGAGTGGGAGAGAGGGAGAGGGAAAACAGTGAAGTTGCGGTTATTAATGTATGGTAAGGGCAGTTTCTCAGGGTTTGATGTCCCTGCGTGCTCTGGGGTGGCTCTGAGAGAGCATCACGGTGAGGCCGTTTCTACTGCTCCCCCCCCCAACATACGGCCCGTGTGAAATATTCGGCTGCGCCTGCGGCCGCTGCTCGGCCGTACAGTAAAACCAGGTGGTTTACAGCGCAGCCCAACGCAGCAAATCAGCCCTGTGTTCGCTGGGCGGCGGCGGCGGTGGCAGTGGCACGGTGCATTACTGCACCCCCGTACCGCACCAGCGTCTCCACGCAGCCGCACAAACACAAACACACAGAAATCACGGACCGCGTTTATGAGAGGGGCGCCCGGGCCACGTGTTCAAAATCAATTTTCTCTTAAATTGTTTTGTTTTGTTTTTTTTTTTAAACCGAGCCTCGTTCCCGCAGTGCATTGAGTTGTCATGGTGCGTGTGTGTGGGGGGTAAAAGGGGGGTGGGGGGATCGGGCTTGGGATCAGAATTCCAATTATTACACACAGAAGGGCTCTTGAATTAAACTTTTACTCTTCGATAAATCATTTTACTCGCATGGCCCCGCGGAGCAGGACCCAAGCGTGATCGCTCTTTCCTTCCTGACGCTGCCGGTGATTTGTCATCCAATGTTTTATTCATTATATAATTTCGCTTTATTTGCGCGTCTTCCTCAGTGGAACTACAGCCGTGACCCTGCCCGACCCCTCCACAACAATAAAAAGAAAAAGAAAAAGAAAAAAAAAACAGATAGAAGCACAACCCAATGATGCAGAGTCACTTAGAAAATGGCAACAAAGCATATCATTGTGATAAAGTAGCCTAGTCCATTGATTTCTTTTCAGGTTCTCAAACATATAATATAAACTGAAACGGGGGAAAAAATAAATGATGTAACCCTTTTCTGACGCATTTGTGATAAATTCTGCTTTCCCTTCAGCATTTTTAATTTGTTTTCTCCATGACAAACCAGCATGAGGCAGTTCTAATCCTTTAATGAGCAAAACCTCTCCAGAATGAAGTCCCGTCAGCACCTGTGATTAACTCCAGCTCTGTGGCCAGGCCCCGCCCAAATGGAACCGGTATGAGGACAGACATCCCCACGTCCGAATCGAAACTTTTTTAATAATATAAAATCAATATATAATAATAAAAGGAAATTATCACCCACCGCAAGAGGCAAGAGACTTAACTCTACTTCAAAAAAGAACATTTTACTACCGGAACATCTTTTGACATTTCTCTTCTCCTGGAAGCATTCCGCACTGGAATTCTGTGAAATTCAAATGTGTTCCAGGATTCAAATCACTCAGGTGGCGGTTTGAATAACGGATAAAAAGTAGCCACCTGCTGTGATGCGGTACAGCTAGCCACATATGATCATTCCGTGTCCGCTGAGTCTACACAGCAGACCAGAGCTATTAATTTTGTGGCCTAGGGCCTGGATACTAACGGCCGTGGACATAATATGCTTTTCCGTTTGATCATTAAGAAGGGAAAAAAATATATTATTCAGGCGCATCACAATTTATGATTATGCGCGCCTGCACAGTGTCAGCTTTCCGCCCACTGGAGACTGAAGAATATGTTATAGCCATGGATTATAAAAATCCACATTATTGCCATACATGCACAATATATCTTGTTCTTACAAATAGTATAACAGTGGGAAATATTTTGCCTGTGTGTACTAACGGACCTGCAATGGGCTGTTTGCAAATTGATTTGGACAGAATCACCCTTTTTTTTAGCACTTCAGGCCTTTATTATAATTATTTTATTTATTTATTTTTCATTCTGCCGTTTGGCTGGGTCACATTAAATAAATACCCAATGCCCCATCAACAGCTGATTTAGTATACCATTAATCCTTTATTCAGAGAGCTACATATCAGAACGTTCAGCAGGTCCAATCTGATTTTTCAGAAAATTGCTGGCTAAGAAGGACGCCTGATGGAATAAACTGTGCCAGCGCGCGTCACCCTGCGGATCACGAGCCAAAAAAGGAAAATATAACGCTCCGATCGCATTTTCATTCAGCAAGGGAGTCAAAGTATCAGCCAAAAGCGCTTCGATAAATCTCTGCCACGCATTTGGCGTGAAGGATTTAGTGCATTTTGCACGTAATTGAATTTAAAGGAATGGAGTAGATTAAAATATTAAATCAACGCCACATGCAGTTTATTTTTATTTGCTCCTTGTAAATCAAGAAGCTCGACTGAACCATGCGAAGTCTGTAAGGCCCTACTGTCTTGTGGGCCCCCCTGCTCAACAACGGCAATTGAATATTAACAGCGTCAGCGAAAATGTGCTCGGGGACTCTGACAGCGAGCAGTGAACCAATGAAAGTTTAACTTCGGCTCCGGAATAGCGGAGGGGAACATGGGAAGCCGTATCCAGAGACACCGACAATAAAGCTGATGCAGGCACAAGTCCCTCTCCGCCGCGATTTGCTTGACGGGCAGAGGAAACTGTCAGTGGGGTAGCGCGTGTGCAGCCGGCGTCACGGTTGGAGGAGCGAGCACAGCGCTGGGTAGGCTACAGAATCGCAGGTGGTACATTGCCCCGGTGTGCCCTCGAGCAGGGTGCCTCCTGCCTCGGTAAATATTCATACGACATGCGACATAAAAGCCAGTTCTTGCTTTGACTTAGGTCCTTCAAGTCTTACCTCCTGCCTAGTTAAGATTCTCTCCAACACGACCATCTCTGGGGTGTGCGCTGGTAGGCTATGTGACAGTATAGTGAAGCTTCAGAATCAAATGCGGATAGCCGGAGCTAGCCGAATAGGCTACCCAGTGGCACGCTGAATGCGAGTTTGAAAAGCTGCTTATCCGTGGCGCCGCTCCACGCTTTGTCCAGGGTTGCTTTGCAAATGTTTGCGAGTCAGATGCGAGCGTTTTGCTAAGGTCCCTGCCGCCCCCTTTTCGGTGTTTACCGACAGTGGTGTGAGAAATGCTCTAATTAGCGCGTGAAGCACGCTTCAGTGGCTCCGGCAACGCAAAGCCGGGGGACAAATATTAGCAGAAGACATCTTGTATTTATATATATATTTTTTTCCTTATATATCTCGCTGGCTGTGGAGGTGGGAAAGAACGGCGCTTGTGTGTGTGTGTGTGTGTGTGTGTCTGTGTGAGGCTGAAGCCTATAAATAAATAAATAAATAAATAAAAAGGACAGCATGCTAAAGGGGCGCGAGCTCTCCGCAGCGGGGGTTCCAGCGGTGCCTGTACCGAGGACGGCGGCTTAACGGGGGCGGTTGTCTGGCTGCCGCGTGGGAGTACAGGGAGCCGGTGTTAATCTCGCTTTTTTACTCCTGCCCATTTGGCCTGTCTGGGATTCTGGCCTTCAATGTGAAGGAAAAAAAAACGAGATTGCGCCCCGTGTCACAGTGATATACCGGTATTGCGGTTTTTTTTTGCCCTTCGCGGGGGGAAAAAAAGGGATTCAGCATTGTGTTATGAGGCCCCCAGTATTGCCTCCAGTGAAAATGAATTGCGGTGTGGAAATGGTGGTGTTTTACTGTCTATCCACGGTGCCCTGCCCCATCCCGCGGAAATTTACTGCCCGCTGGAACGGATAGAAGGGCCTCCCAAGAATTTCACGAGTATCGAAAGCAAACCAGGCAAAAATATAGCCGTTAACATAACAGGGGAGATTGAAATAACGGCGGGTACTGCATCAATGTACGTCTCTTTGATTGTTTTGGAAGGAACGGGGGGCTTTGTTACGTGCTGAAAGCCAATATCCAGTATATCATCGTGGCTATTTCCTCCCCCCCCCCCCCCATATTCCCTGAATGTTCTTTAAAGGAGGTTGTTTATAGGGCAAGACGTAGAATCCGTTCTCTCTGCCGTCACGTAGCAGTCGCAGTCCTTAGCGAGCAGCTAACATGCTCAATGCCAGGCATTCTCTCCCCATTTCCTATTTATTTCCTCCCTCCTTTATTCTAAAGGGCAGCCGTGGCGGCTCTCTAAAATGTTGATAGGCAATTCCGTTCCTGCAGCGCCCGTGTGTATGCAGGTTTTTTTTTGTTGCGATTAATTACCTTGTCTCATTCGGCTAATTAGTTCTGTACACCGCTGCAGGTTCACTCGCGGGTTAGATCCTAGTATAAATGTTTCATATAAGTAGGCCTACACGAGAACTGTCTTTCGGCAGGTTATTTATAACCTGGTCCAGAAATTTTGCTGGCGTGTCAGATCCTGTTAAGTGGCTAGGGTAATTAATCAATTAAGAGTTGACGTTAGCGTTAAATAAAAATAAAAATGTACGTGCCACTTTTATCCCAGCTAACACGAAACATTGTCGTGATGTTGCTGTGATGTTGTGGCAATGTTTTAACATTGCCAAAACATTCCAGCAACATTGCGAGAACTTTTTGTGTTAGATGGGATTCCACCCCTTCTCTAAAAATGTGATCAGTGGATGAGCTTGTCATTGCCTTTCAAGATGGAGATGTTATTTCAGTTTGGTATTGATCTCTGTTTTTCATTTTTAGAAAATCAACTGTTTTTAAATCTAAGTCCATCTTTTCTGAAAAATCCATCAATACTGAATAGAATTGAGTGTGCCTAATCTTTTATTATGTGAATCGCTGAATTGTTTTGATCTACACACCGTCTTCTGACCTTAAAAACTGAAACAGGAACACTGATAATAATAATAATATACTTTGTACTCCGGTTTCCTCCCACAGTCCAAGTAGGCTAATTGGAGAATCCAAATTGCCCATATGTATGACTGTGAGTGAATGGTGTGTGGGTGCTGCAATAAATTGGCGGCCTGTCCAGGGTGTATTCCTGCCTCTCACCCAATGCATGCTGGGATAGGCTCCAGCACCTCCCGCGACTCTGCCCAGGATAAGAGGGTATAGATAATGGATGGGTAATAATAGTAATAATAGTAATAATAATAATAATGAAGAGCTCTGGTGAACTAGAACACGTCACAGTTATCTTTCTGAGAATCTCTCAGAAGCCGGAGTAGGCCAAAGGCGTCTTGAAAAGCACCAAAACGTTATGTGGACGGTCTAAATCTGAACTCAGGACTGGACTGAATGTCTTGTTGCATGTGCAGTGACAGAGAGGACATGGGACTTAAACCAACATTGGCCTTTATACCGTGGGCTTTATACTGTGGTGGATTACAAACTGGAGCTCGCTGTTGTCCGCTGCCACATCGCCAACCTAGTGGAGCCCCAACGTTCAGCGTGCACTTCCTGTTCGGTTATCAGAGTGTTTGGAATGTTCCAAGAATAGTTCAGCCTTTTGAATAAGCTCCAGTTGTGTGAAAAGGAGGAGGGGGGCGGGGGAGCAATGCCTGGGTGGATTTAGTGGCCATCCTCAGTGTTGCTCGCCTGTAGGCGAGGGCGCTGCTGTCCGTGGTCCTGAAAGCCAGTCCCAGTCTTTGGTGGCCCGAAAGAAAAGCGACTGCAGCTGATGACATCACATAGGGCTCACCTATCCGCTGGCCTTGGGTGGGGGTAGCCCCGCCCCCCCGCCCCCCGCTGGGGCAAACGAAGCGAAAGGCACCGCATGCCACGGGCAGCCCCCCCATCTCGCCCCCCTCCTGGCGCACACACCAGAGCGGTATTAAAATGCAATGATAAGCCACTGATAAAAGCAGCGGAATACCGCTGTATTCCTCAAAGGCGATACGCGCTGATATACGCGTCTCATTCTCGGCCCCTGCTCCTGTAAACACCGCCGTGCTAACAGCCCGCGGAGGAGCCCGTCGAGGGCGGGGGGGGGGGGGGGGGGGGGAATGGTGGAACTTTCTTTTTTTAGCAGTTTGTTCCCTCAGAGGGGAAGAAAAAGCTGCCTTCCCAGCAGCCTCTGCTGCGGCTCAGCATTATTCTCTGTGGCATGATATGCTATTATGCTAAAGGTCTCCACAACAGGGAGGCCAGACTTGTGATGAAAATGCCACACTTTAAAAAAAGAAGAGGGGGAGGGAGGGAGGAGGGAGAGAGAGGTATTGACCTACTATTTGAAGAGGTATTGGCCAACCTTGAGAGATTAAAATGTCATGCCGTGACAGTTGTGCTAGTTGTTTAACGTTTTTCTGATTATACATATACCGTTTGTTTTTAAATGTATTGTCGTGTACATGTATGTGCAATTTATTGTTGTATTTTCCTCTCAATAAAGAATCTTGAATTTGAATTTGAGGCAAATTCGCTGCCCTCTTAAAAGCAGTTCACCTTCAGTTGGGGTGTACCTCTTGACCCTTGTTGGGGCAGAGGTTAAGACAGAGAAGTACAGCAACCCAAAAAAAAACACGAAGAGAGAGACAAAAATAACCAAAGGAGCCCCACATTATTTTAGGTCACTTCTGAGCTGGTGGAAACACAAGAAGAGGATGCTGTTAATCAAAGCTCTTTGCCGTTGTTATAACATGGTCTGCACATGTAAACTTGTGTTATGTATTTACTTTGTAACACACACACACATACTCACACACACACACACACACACACCCACACACAAATACACACACCAAAGTTTGTCACTGTTTGCAGATTGAGAAATGTGTAACTTGACGAGTCACCTTCAACAAACTGCTTTCCTTCTGATAATTCAGATAATGAATTCAGCACCAGACTTGCCCTTTGAACCCATATTTCCCTTGCAGAAACATATTTAAAATGGAATTAACCTGGAATCAGAGCTGGATTATCTGAGAAGGAAAAAAAACTGGAGATCCCATAAAAAAAACTCAGCTCACTGTCAGATAGTGGCCAACAGTTCCGTCGCTGTAGAGTAGTAGTTTTTAAAATGTTGATTTTTATTTTTATGCAGGTACTTCCTCGGCAGACCTGTGGCCTGTTTACACACACCATATTCTACAAGGAGTACCCCGGAGGGTCAAAGGAACTGGACAAAAGCATTAAAGGAGGGGAGCTTTTCCTGACCGTCCTCCTCAACCCGGTGAGTTTGCTCGCGGTCACGTTCGTTTGCTTTGTCTTCACGTATCCCAGAAGGCCTCGTGGTCACATTCGTTTGCTTTGTCTTCACGTATCCCAGAAGGCCTCACTGCCACGTTCGTTTGCTTTGTCTCCACGTATCCCAGCAGGGCTTGCGGTCGCGTTCGTTTGCTTTGTCTTCACATAGCCCAGAAAACCTGGCTGCCATTTAAAATGCAGTTTGCAGAGAGAAATGACCGTGGTGGAAGTTTACACAATGTCAGCATATTCAGACGTGCGCCATCAACAATAAAAACAGAAGCGTTGCGAGCATTACACGATATTTACTGCGCAGATTTAAAATAAAAACAAATCGTTCCCCGTCTCGGACTGTTCTGCAGGGCGCAGACACTTCTTCAGCAATAAAGCTACCCATGCAGAAACAGAGTAGTTTAGGATGAGGGATCAAGGTACTTGCATTCATAATTTTAAATTAGTGCAAGTGAGGACAGATAGGGAGTTGAAAGCATTTTCGAGGAATTTTGCCAGAAATATAGGATATTTGTGACGCTAGCGGAATCTGCAGTGGGGGTTATACCAGATAACATTTCAAAATGATGAAAGTTCATGTCTGTTGCTCCGCAATCCACCAGACTACGAGCGTAATGCTGTTCCCTGTGATTATGGTGTATTTCACATTCAAATGAAAAAGCGCAGCTCAAAACAACTTCTCCTAAGCCTATGAAGTCACTGTGTAAAAAAAACAAAAAACAAAAAAAAAACAAAGATTAATGCGATGATGTCAAGATCCGACACTCATGAGGTTATGGAT
The DNA here is from genome assembly GCA_039654925.1 of Anguilla pacifica. Lineage (NCBI taxonomy): Eukaryota > Metazoa > Chordata > Actinopteri > Anguilliformes > Anguillidae > Anguilla > Anguilla pacifica. Next base: position 66,209,820 of record CM077288.1, read on the forward strand.
AGCCGAAGTAGGCTTGTTTATTGTACATTGGGGTTGATTTAGCACATGCTAGCGGTAGTGGTGGATTGATTTAGCACGTGTTAGCGGTAGCGGCGGATTGATTTAGCGCGTGTTAGCGGTAGCGGCGGATTGATTTAGCACGTGTTAGCGGTAGTGGTGGATTGATTTAGCACGTGTTAGCGGTAGCGGCGGATTGATTTAGCGCGTGTTAGCGGTAGCGGCGGATTGATTTAGCGTGTGTTAGCGGTAGCGGCGGATTGATTTAGCACGTGTTAGCGGTAGCGGCGGATTGATTTAGCACGTGTTAGCGGTAGCGGCGGCTGATTTGTACTGCGCGGGCGGTACGTTTTATTTCGGGCTGCTCCACTCCGAGGAGCCGCCGCCGCCGCCATGTGCGCTGGGAAGCCGGGTCACGGCTCCCCAGACGGCCCCGGGAACCGCGGAAACCTGCCGCCGTCGCTCACCTCGCCATCTGTGCGCCGTAATTACCGCCGCGGCGTCGGGGCGCTTCAGGGAGCCGCCGACTCCGCCCACCGCCGCCGTCGGCCGTGTCCTCGCGAGGGCCGTCGGCAGAAGTGCTCGACGCAGCACGCCCCTCTCTCTGCGCTCCGCCCAATCCATGTGCGTCATTCAACTGCCTCCCCGCGTCTCATCGTATGTGTTCCAGTCACCACTTCTGCCTTTGCCCCGCCTTGGCTGAGTTCCCGAAATGCATAGAGGGGGGAGGCAGCAGGGGGGGGGGTTATCACTCTGAACTGCTGTAATTTTGTGAGGTTTATCGGATGCAGGTGTTAGCCTGGTGTAATGAGAGGAGAATATGAGCGCAGGTTCTGAGCTACGGCCCCAGCTGGCTGATTGTATAACAGGAGATACGATTGGCTCGCTGGGCTACAGACCAAGGTCCCAGCAACGGGAGCCCATCACGCCCTGCGGTTGCACTGTAGTGAATCTGCACACGCTAGCTTGCGTCTCTGAGCTCCTCTGTATTAGGTATTCTAGGCTGGTACTGGATTAAATCTGCTCAAGTGCCTTGTACAAGTGTGCGGCAGCACTGCCACGCCTGGGATTCGAACTGGCAACCTCCCCATCGTGCGCGAATCTGTGGCAGTGCTCTGCTTCTCTGTGCAAAGAGAGAGAGGGAGAGAGATAAAGGGAAAGGGAGGAGGGAGAGAGATAAGTGAGAGGGAGAGAGAGAGAGAGAAAAATCTAGAAAGAGAGGGAGAGACAGAGAGTGAGGGAGCGAATGGGAGAGAGGGAGAGAGAGTGAAAGAGGTGCCAGGTGGCTGCTCGGAATGGAACATATTTTCGGCTGGAAGAGGCAAGCAGACACGCTCCAGAAATCGTAGATTCACCGGCAGGGACGTTAGCGTAGCCCGAATCATCAGACGTTATTTGTCGCTTGGTTCCAGTTATGACTCTAAAAGCTTTTCATTTCTGGAACCTTCTATTTTTTGTGGTGGGTTTTTTTTTTTTCTTCTCGGTCCCGAGAATCAATACGTTTGTGAAATGTGTAATTTTTTTCCATAATTGGATGGCAAATGAAAGTATGGATTGTTGCCTCACCATGGCTCTGTCCTGTCATAAACAGCATTGAGCTCTTCGACAGGCCGGACCAATCACAGGTCACGCTGGGCCAAGGTGGATTGGGGGGGGGGGGGGGGGGGGATTGGGCATGCGTGCTGTCAGTCTCCATCACACTCTGAGCAGTCAGCCCTGTGGACACGCGCCTCGTCTGGTTTTGTCAGGGAGCTTCTTATTGGTCGGGCTGAAACGTTACGTTTCCCGAGCAGTGCCGTGTTTCCATCTCAGTTTCCCCCCTGTTGCACGGATACAAGTTATTTGCGTCTTTTTAATTAAGTCTCGCAGTTTGTCTTCCATTTTGAAGTCATCGTTCACGGAGTCATGCCGTGTTAAACGTGGCAGATGGAGACATTCGCAGCATTAAAAAAAAATGAAAGCATATGCAGAATATACAGCACCCTGCTTCCTGTCCTGACATACCTTTTCGGAGGATCTGCGTTACGTTAGTTATTCTATGTGCAGTGTTGAATTTGGCAGACTTAGGGTGGTTGTGTAATAAAATAACTGAGGAACTTGGTTGGATGAAGCAAGTGTTTATAAATCTCCCTCAGGTAAGCCTGCTGAGTTTTGTTGTACACGAAATGTCCAGAATTCCCCTATGGCTTATTTAAGTGGTTGACACCCCCCCCCCCCCCCCCAGAAAACTTTAATGGTAATTTTGAGGTGAACCAACTTTTTATTTTTTTCTCTGCATAGCCTAAGGTGTTGATTTCGGAGCTGTTTTCTTTGTTTAAATAAAGAAGAAAAAAAAGTTGTTGATTATGCCTCATAGGAGAATACCTGCGGAGATATCAGTGGGGATGCACTGGGGGGGAAAAACACATTTCAAGGAAACACAATAAAAAAAAAACAGTAAGATTTATGATAAGCATGAATATTTCTGCACTTGAGAAATATCCTCCCCCAGCCTTTCAGTTGTTCCTTCTGGCTATCTTCAGAGTGGATATTCCCTGACACAAATCCCCGTCTAAACTAAAACAAACTTCACAATGATGCTAATTCTGTTTGTTCTATGAGAGATGTGTCCTTCCTAAACCAGTCCTGATTTGCATTTACTGTCAAAATAAGACAAATAAGTACCTAATGCCTCGGATGTGGTTTGTGAATAATGATTTTGTATTAAACAAATTTATAAAAGTCCCTGTCCCTGTGCTCCACACAACACAGGCCAGGGATTCACAGGCCTAGCCATTAGAGGCCTGTAGCATCCCGAAAACTTTGATTGGCAGCCTGGTGCTTATCCCCTAGATCAGGATCGATCATCATTAGGCCGGATATGATCAATAGTTGTCCACGAATTTCACTTGCGAGTACAGCAAGCTAGCTTTACACTTTGCCTTCTCAAACTCATGTTTGGCCAGCTGGCTTTAGCGGTTGCTCAGCTTCCCAAACTGTGGTTTTTGAAGATTAATAATGATAATCATAATAATCATAATAATAATGGCCTTTAAAAGTAATGATTAAAAAATGCTTTTAATTGTTAGCCACTGTTAAGGACAAATGTTTATTGAATACTGGTCGTTGTCATCTGGAAAAATGTTGATTGAATTCAGATCGTTGTCATAAGAAAGAATGTCGATTTGAATACAGATCGTTGACATTAAGACAGATGTTGTTTGAATATAGGCCATTGTCATGAAGACAGATGTTGATTAAATACAGGTTTTTGTCATAAAGACAGATGTTGATTAAATACAGGCTATTACTTTGGCTGAAACACTGTCATAGTAAAGACATTGACTGGCACTCTCCATTTAACAGTTACTGATATCCTCGTAACTCTGTAAACTGGCAGTGCGGAAAAGTCCAGTGTGAGGCAAATCCTGCAATATTCAAAGCAAATGCGTGTTATGCTACCACCTGTCCCACTTGTTTACAAGACTCAATACACAAGGATAATATGCAAAATACAGTGAGTTTTTGATGTCCATAAAGGTGTCTGGAAAAGCAGTAGAAGCTTATTCATTTATAGTAGTTCTCGTGCAATAATCGAAATGACAGGATCACTTCTTTAAGAACGCCCAGTTGTTACCTTAAGGGTGTGTGTAGAGATGAGTGTTTTGTAGGAATTTTATCAGCTTTGTCCAGACTTTCAAGTATTTCTGTGTTACCATGGAGATTATTACCGCACGGAAACAAGCGGGAGCGGACTAGAGTCGGCGTCTGCACGGACACCTCTGATCAGGAAAGGAATTTCAGGTGGAATCACGATATCCAGGATGTGGAAATAAAGTTGTTACTGAATCATTCCTTTTTTTAATAAAAAGGTGTCGCTGTTCAACAAAGGCTGGGTTACAGTTTGGGTCTCCACAAAGGCTGAGAATAGACTTAACGACTAGGCTAATAATTAAATATTAAAAATAAAAATAACATTTACAAAAAAATTGTAACGCTTTGGACTGCACCAAACTGTGACAATGAACTAAACTTCTGTCTATCTATCTGTCCGTCTGTCTGTCTATCTAAATTTACTGTACCAAATCTATACACATAAATGCCTGGTATACAGAATGTACGATTGATATCAAGCATTTCAAATTTAGGAAGTATCCCTTAAAGCTTTACTCAGGTATAATACAGAATCGTTTGAATTACTTGAATAACTGGTGAATTATTCAGTGCAATTATTCAGTACAATGGTAAATATGGAATATGCAATGAGATTATTGTTAGTTTACATAATGTTAATAATTTAGTTAATTCTGGAAAAGTTAAAGTTTCGCAAATTTATGTAGGTTACCATTATATATCAGTGGTCATCCGTTTTACGCATGCAATCCTTTGTCTGGCAAGATGTGCCTTGTGAGGCCTATGGAATTGTTGAATGGCAGCTTATTTATGAAATCTGCCCAGGGTACTGTTCAGACTGTAAAAGATTAATAACTTTTGCTCTGATGGATTTATTTAATTTTTGCATTGTAGATAATCTGCTGTGCTTTTGTGATATATGATTTGTAATGGCTGGAGAAGGGATATTTTTTAAACTGAATTTTAGCACGTCTCCTCAAAGCTCCTAGTTTCCTTTTAATAACTGGGCCTGAAATGCGTAATGCTGGCAAAATGTGGACATCTTTACCGATTTGAGAGAATAATTTCTTTTGTGAGCTTCTATAAGCTGTTTGTCCTTTTTAAAGGACTTTTTCCTCAGTACATTTTTTAAAAATCACGATTATGTTGAGGGCCTTTACGTGTTATACAATGACAATGAGTTTCTGAAGCCCTGCCGAGATGGAACTTCTCAAATATGCCGACGAAGAGACTGTTCCGCCGTCTTCCTACCCCCTGACAAACAGAATCCTTATTGGAGCGCGTCGCAGAGGCCTGAGCTGGCTGTTCATTTTGCCGGAAAGCGTGGCTCTTTGCCGTATTCCTGTTAAGCTGCCGGTTTCATTTTGAAATTGAAGCTCGCAGCCACATCCGGCGGGATGTCGTAGCGCTCCACGTTTCCCAGCGCGAACTGAGCAAATTGAGTTTTAAATTTAAAAACAAAAGGGCATCGGCTCATGAGAACGTCTCTTCTCTTCCTGTTTGGAACGAGCCCGCGGTCCTCAACCCTGATTCTCATTCCGGTCACGGGGTCTGCCAGGTCTCGTCCTGGAGATGAAATCGGTAAACCAGTTCAAATCCGAGAAACCAGGTAAGGTGAGTTTAATGCGTAATAATAATTTGCATTAAATGGTAAACGGTAAATGGACTGCATTTATATAGCGCTTTTATCCAAAGCGCTTTACAATTGATGCCTCTCATTCGCCAGAGCAGTTAGGGGTTAGGTGTCTTGCTCAAGGACACTTCGACACGCCCAGGGCGGGGTTTGAACCGGCCACCCTCCGACTGCCAGACAATCGGTCTTACCTCCTGAGCTATGTCGCCCCTTAATTAATTGATCGCATTAATTGATCAAATAAGTGTCGCCTGTTAGTATAACCAGTAGCCACTGCGGCCCCCCAGGACCAGGGCTGGGAATCAGAAATGAATACGCTGTGTGAATACATGCCTTATATCATTATTATAAATGAAGGTTATGACCACCAGGGGGCCGAACTCTCTGTGATCTGTTCAGTCTGTCCCTGAACATCAGCGCACCTGAACTGACCCGTTTACATTCTCAACAACAACATTTCATTCGTTTTTATGATTCGCTTGGAGTCTTAATCTGCCGAACCATAATTCCACATTCTTTGCACGTGCCAGGGATGATTGACTGACTGCTTGATGAAGGTTTACGTGAGGTCATAGTGCTGTCGGATTTCAGGGCAGATGTGTGCACGTGTGTGTGCATGTGACTGTGTGTGTGTGTGTAGCTGTTTGCGTATGTGTGTGTGTGTGTTTGGGTCGGCTGTGTTGTGTGTGTGGCTGTGTGCGCGCGCGCGTGTGTGTGTGGGTGTCAGAATGAAGGAGAGAGAAGAAAAGAGGACATATAGCCATAGCCCCAGACTGTTCCTTCCTGTCATCTGTCAGTGTCCCATCAGAGCACCAATATAACGAGCGCCTGGCCCCTGTGTTTGTGTCCTGCTGGCTCCATCAGGCCGGGGGCGAGCCTGGATTCAGTGGTGCCCTTCCCAAAAGGAAAGGGGGCCCGCTGCCTCCCCCCTGCCTCCTGTCCCCTGCGGATCCAAAAACCCGAAAACCGTAGAACCCGTTGAGGACGGTCCTCAGATGGCCGCCTGCTGCGCTTTGATTGGTTCGGAGGGGGTCTGGTCTGCGACGCCTCCGGACGCACGCCTCTCTGGCGCCTCATCAAATATTTACCGCGGGAGCCTGGCGTTCCGTTTGCACCCCGAAATCGCAGAGATCCGGGAAGCTGGGTTTCACGGCACGGCTCTTCAGGCTGGGGGGTGCGCTCTCGGTCTGTTTCTCCGAAATGATCCTTCACGCAATCCTTCTTTCCCCTCTGATCGTTAGTTACTGTTGCCGACAGCACTGTTGTGGTTTTGACAAACTCAATCACGGTTTCTTCGTCGTTTCTCTTTCACCCTGCTCTCTCTTACCCCCCCTCTCTTTTTTCCTCTCTCTCAGAAAATGAAAGTCTTTCAAGGTGTGCGTAGTTGTTTTGATGGAGCAGGTTCTGTTGGTTTGAAATGTGTGTTTCAGTGCTGTACAGAGGACTAGGCAGCTCTGTTTTGGGCAGCAGTGCAGCATAAAGGTTAGGAACGTGGGCTCGCACCTTAAAAGCTGTCAGTTCGGTTAGATCCCCAGTTGTGGTGCTGCCGGTTGTTCCCTTGAGCAAGGTGCTTAACCTCAGTTGTGTCAGTAAAATACCTAGCTTTATAGATGGATTGTATGTAAGATAAGGGCACTTTACACACACACAGTTTTTTCCCCCTTAAAATACACGTGTCTCAGCCTTAAAGAAACACGTTCTTGGCTGTCTTCTCACTCGGGAAATTTCTAATTGAATATCGTCCAAGACCCTGCCAATGAACTATTCTGAATGTAGTCCAAAACCCTGCCAATGTACACATAATTATTTTGTTGGCACACCCCCTCGACTGGAGTATATATTTATGGGGATGACAGGAGGGTGTACTTAATGATTGTCAGATTCAGATTTCTGATTAATTTTTTTATGATTATTTTGTTGAAATATAACTACCTGAACGATAGGGTGGGGGGGAAGGGTATAGTTCTGATGCATTTGTGAATGTGGCTAAGGCAGCTACAGTGCCAGTAAAACATTGAATATTCCCTCGGAAAATACTCTTTATTAGTTGTTTCAACGAAATGTTGCTCTGCACAAATTCAGATTTGCAGTGAGTCAGTGAAAACAGGAAGACCCAATTTGATTTCTCTCATGGGAAATGAGTACTAAAATATTCCCCCTTATTTCACATTCACTACATTTTTAAATACATTTCCTTTTCTCTCATGAAAACCGTTAAGCTCATTTGGGTTGATGCTTGGCGAAGACGAATAGGTCCCAATGCCAGTGTTAAAGTCATCCTCTGGAAATGGCCGAGGATTTCGCTGAAGTGCTCGCTGCTGCTTCCTTCAAGGAAAAGCTAACCTTCATGGAACAATCAGAGCAGAAACCTCTGACTGAAACAAAATGGCGGCAAATGTTCAGGGCCTGCAAACCACCAAACGACACACGACACTTTTATTGCTACACAACCTGGTTGTCGTGTGATGGAGAGCTCTTGTGTCTGTTTGAGGTGATAATAAATTAAATATTGCAAGTATTTTTTTCTTTAAGTCCAACTTATTTGCAATTCAGATTGGTATTTTTAAATATTCATATTTGTTTGCATACTTATTGCTATCTTTAAATGTGTAAAACCAGCTACCCTGTCAAGACATAATATTGGATCTCTCGCAATTAAAAATGTCCTTGTATCTTCGGCAGTAAATTAAATGTTCTATGAAAGAGTTGTAAAATATGTCTTGTCTAAACAGTCGTTTGTGCTAAATACATGAAAATTAAATGCATGAATACCAAATTAATATTATAACTTTTACGATCGCCGCGAGTATTGTTTTTTTTTTTTTGTTTTTAATTCGGCAAATGATTTTATGGATGCTGTATTACTAAATGATTGTGTGTTTAATTAGTGAGAGAATGTGTCTTCAGAGCTGAAAAAAACATTAACAACCAGGCAGACTTCTGGTGAGCTTGGCATTTCACACACAGGATGGTGGTAGCAGTGCGAGCTGGTTCATTTCACATATGTTCACTGCACATTGAAGGCGTTTAGGTAGCCGAAGGGGACTGTTTCATTTCAATATTCCACTAACAAGCGGCACGCTATTCTGCAGCTTTGAGAGTAGAGCTTGCAGCATTTGTTTATGATAGACAGCAGAGGGACAGGCTGAACATGCACAGACACACATACACACACACACACACACACACACACACACACACACGTGCACGCATGCACACACACACACACGCACATGCACCTGCACGCATGCACACATATACACACCCAGACACAGATAATGACACACACACACACACACACACACACACACACCCAGACACAGATAATGACACACACACACACCCTGACACACACACACACACACACACACACACACACAGGCTCACTTTCATATACACACACACACACACACAGACTCACACACAGGCCCACATACACACACACAGACCCACACGCATATTCATGGACACACACTTACCCGGAAACAAACACACATGTTTAGTGTGATGATGTGTTTGGGTATGATGTTGTGTTTGGTGTGATGTTGATGTTGTGTTTGGTTAAATGTTGTGTTCGGTGAGATGTGTTTGGTGTGCTGTTGTGTTTGGTACCATGTTGTGTTTGGTGTGATGTGTATGTTGTGTTCGGTGTGACGTTGTGTTTGATATGATGTTGTGTTTGATGTGATGTGGTCTTTGGTGTGATGTGTATGTTGTGTTCGGTGCAATGTTGTGTTTAGTGTGTTGTTGTGTTTACTGTGACATTGTGTTTGCTGTGATGTTGTGTTTGCTGTGTATGTTGTGTTTGGTGTGATGTTGTGTTTGGTGTGTATGTGGTGTTTGGTGTGATGTTGTGTTTGGTGTGATATTGTTTATGTTGTGTTTGGTGTGATGTGTATGTTGTGTTTGGTGTAATGTAGTGTTTGCTGTGATGATGTGGGATGCTGTGTTTGCTGTGATGTTGTGTTTTGTGTGATGTTGTGTTTGATATGATGTTGTGTTTGGTGTGATGTTGTGTTTGGTGTTGTGTTGTGTTTGGTGTGATGTTGTGTGTTGTGTTTGGTGTGATGTTGTATGTTGTGTGCTGTGTGTTGTGTTTTGTGTGATGTTTTGTTTGATATGATGTTGTGTTTGGTGTGATGTTGTGTGTTATGTTTTGCGTGATGTTGTGTTTGGTGTGATGTGTTTTGTGTGATGTGTTTGATACGATGTTGTGTTGTGTTTGGTGTGATGTTGTGTTTTGTGTTTGGTGTGATGTGTTTTGTGTGATGTGTTTGATATGATGTTGTGTTTTGTGTGATATTGTGTTTGATATGATGTTGTGTTTGGTGTGGTGATGTGTTTGGTGTGATATTGTTTATGTTGTGTTTGGTGTGATGTGTATGTTGTGTTTTGTGTGATGTTGTGTTTGGTGTGATGTGTTTTGTGTGATGTGTTTGATACGATGTTGTGTTGTGTTTGGTGTGATGTTGTGTTTTGTGTTTGGTGTGATGTGTTTTGTGTGATGTGTTTGATATGATGTTGTGTTTTGTGTGACATTGTGTTTGATATGATGTTGTGTTTGGTGTGGTGATGTGTTTGGTGTGATATTGTTTATGTTGTGTTTGGTGTGATGTTGTGTTTGATATGATGTTGTGTTTCGTGTGATGTTGTGTTTGATATGATGTTGTGTTTTGTGTGATGTTGTGTTTGGTGTTGTGTTGTGTTTGGTGTGATGTTGTATGTTGTGTTTGGTGTGATGTTGTATGTTGTGTGACGCTGTATGTTGTGTGACGCTGTGTCAGAGATGTACGCCCCTCCTCTGCGAGGCGGATCTCTCCCTGCTTACACCAGACCTGATTAAGCAGGCCGTGTTTATCATCCATTCCCCTCGTTTCCTCTCTTTGGTCCCAAGACTTGGCGTCTCTCCTTGACGATATTTCAAAATCAATTAAGCCTCTCATAACCGGAGTGCTTTAATTATTAATGTGAGCAGGCATGCGAGTGCCTGTGTGTGTGAAAAAGACTCATCTCCACGCGCCCTGGAAGAGCTGAAGTGTGCTGTTAACTTACCGTCGCGCTGGCGGATGCTAATGGGCTTTTTAGCTCTCTCTCGTTCAGACTACTTTAAGGTGTCACCACTGCATTATCCTTAGCAGCTGATAAAAAAAACCATTAAACAGGCTTTTCAGTTTAACCACTTGAACAATATGATGTTACAAAAAAAACTGTAATCACACATTAATGACTAGAGGGAGCCCATTGTCTCTGTCTTTATTTTCAGCACACACGAATGTGTTTGCTAGCCCTTAGTTCAGTACTATGATATAATGGTCTTCTGTGTTAAATTCCCAGTTTATTCCATGTCAGAGGGTTTGTTGTTTTTTTTTTTCTGAAATTTTGTCTTTCAGTGTTTCCTTTGAAATCTTTAAAACCATATTTTACAGTCATACCTTTGACATACGATGCTGTTATTTTTTTGCCTTATCTAGAGGTCAGTGTAAGTAAAACGGAGTGAAGAAATAGTAAATATGTGGGGAAATAAATGGGATAAATCCAAGTGTAACAAGCGATTGATTGGCATTGAAGCTAACATTGAAGGAAGGTGCAGTGTGAGGGTTGTCTTCGATCTTTCACAGGGGCGTACGTTAAACAGTTACTGAAACGGGTGCGAAGCTTTAAATATTGAAGCGCAGAATTGACTTGACGTCGCTAGCCGTTTGAAGGCGTCATTCCAGGCCACTCCTCAGAAGGACGGCTGCTGTAGGAGAGGTCTCTCAGGTGAGAGGAGGAGAGAGGTAGAGCGCCCCCTACAGGGACTGGGCCTGGTGACGGGATTGGGTACTGGCATGAGATGTCTCCCCCCCCCAACAGTGATGAGTGGGGGGGGGTCAACATCGACAGGCTCTGAACAGTGTGCTCTTACATTAAAGAGCCCGGGGATCGATGCGCGTGTCGGTGCTGAAGCGGGAATCCGATAGGGCTAGCCGTTGCTCAGCTAGCTGCAGCCGAACAGTAAACAGGTTCTCCCAGTGCTGGGGGGGGGGGGGGTGGACTGCATTTGGGCAAGGGGGGGGGTGGATTGCATTTGGGCGAAGGGGGGGGGGGGGCAGAGAAGGGTTGAAATGAAATGGCAGGGGGTCTCACCCCCAGGTGAATCGTTACAGCGGGCAGGTGAACGTTAGCGTGCGCCGGTAACCGCTGGCCTCTCTCTCGGACCCGGGTCGCTGTCGTGGACACACGGGAGTCGGGCGGACAGGTCGGACTTTTCCGGAACACTGTAGGTGACGGTCTGAGACGCCGCGATCTCGTTCCCGCCAGACCGAGCCGCGCGGCGGGTCGGAGGTCGTACGCTCGGCCTGCTGGGCGTCGCGAGTCAGTCGCAGTCGGGGGGGGGGGGCCCTTACCTCAGCTGCCCCCCGCGCGCAAACGACGCCACGCTAGCGCCCGTCAGTGCGGCGGAGTCCAGGCCTCATAAATAACCCAGCCGGCCGCGTGCTGGAAACACGCTGGAGCTGCGCTGACAGACGCGCTAACTCCGCCGCACGCTACGGGCGTCCATTTATCACTCTTACTTTGTGTGTTTATGAGTTTGTTTAGTTTAGGCGAAGCAAAAGAGAGAGGGAAGGAGAGAGAGAGAGGGAGAGAGGAATGGAGTGAATAATACTACCGTGATTAAAAAGCTCATATGGGTTTAGAGAGAAGGGAGAATGGGCTTATGCTCTAATTTGTTTTGAAGAGGGGGGTGGGGTGTGTGAGTCATAGTGTTCTACAAATACTTTACTGGCTTCAGTGGAATGACACCCCCTACCTATCCCCCCCCCCCACACACACACACACACACACACACACGCACACTCACACACACACACCTCCTCTGCCAGCCAGCCCCCATACTGTATGTGAGTGTGAGAGTGTTGTTGTGGAGCTGAGCCCTACTGAAATAAGTCTCTCCCACAGCCTCACGCAGAGAAGGGTGGGGCTTCTCGTGCGCCTGTCAGGAATGAGGTGTATAAATGAATCAGGGATGACATTTAATGCTTTAGCATCGCTAGCTCCATTGCTTCTTAGAGGGGTAAATAAATAAATAAATAAATCATGAATATCAGCAGAAATCTCCTTCTGCGTTAGCTGTGTTTCTGTATGGGGGGGGGGGGGGGGGGGGGAGAGAGAGAGGGGGACCTATCAAAGCCCCTCTTAAAAAAAACAAAAACAAACGAAGAAATGAAAACAAAACAAAAAAAGGGGGAGGGGATGGAAGGAGTGCGCCATGAATCTCGGTGGAAATGACAGAGTGGGGAGGGGGAAAGAGCAATTTACATGCAGTTCATTCATTATTTAAATCGCATCACAAATTGAGTTTTTGGGCTGATGCCGTCTCTTTGGCAGAAACGGGAGAACGCATTAAGCAAACGGACCAGAAGTGATATTAAAGAGGCCGGATATTTTTTGCGCGAGTTCATAATCTCTCTGGCAAGTCGGGATTCGCCGTGCTCTCGCGCTTCCCTTATTATTACGGTTTTCCCGCCGCGGCGCCACCAGCGGAGGGGGACTGTCTCGCGTTTACGTCCTCGGGCTCGTGGGATGAGTGAAGCTCTGCTGTGACACGCGCTGCTAACGGTTTAAACCGCGCCCCGCCTCCCTGGCTGAAATAGCCCTTTAGAAAAAAACATCTCTGCTGCTGTTCCGTCTGGCCAGCGCAGCCGTGGACAGCCTCAATGACTGGGTACGTTTGCGTGTAGCATTCGCTAAATCCACAACGATTTTTATTCTAACCGTTATTTTCTTTCTCAAATGCGCTGGCAGGTTTGACTTACGCCCGAGTAGCATTCATAAAAAAAAATGCGAACGTCAGAATAAAATGATAATTGTTTCTGACAGCGACATGGCCCTCCTGTCTGCGAGAAAACGGCAATCTGAATACCCGGGTCTGAAGGAGGGGTGGATGCGTTGGCAGGGGCCAATGCAAGACCGAGCAGACGTTTACCGGAGGAGGCAGAACAAATTTAACTGGCATCATTTGCTCTATTGATGTTCAATTTTCAATTATCCCAGGCAGAAGGAACGGGAAAAAAACAGCGTTTCAGGCACATTGAGAGTCTGCAAGTGAGCTTATGTTAAGAAGCAATAAAAATTTCAATCAAAAAGAAATATATCTAGAGTTAAGTACTTTGTAATGGAAACATTGAGTCCTATCTTCACTCTTTTTTCTATAAAACTCAAGGCTCCTGTGGAATTTTGCCAGGAAATAAAAGAGACTGTGTGAGACAGATAACCTTCATCTGAAATAGTTTTTTTGAAAAACCAAAAAAAAAAAAAAAAGTAGACCTAAGGATAGGCCTTTCTTTGCAAATTGCACAGTAAATGATGTGATGGTTGGAGCCCTATTAGAGAAACTTTGCTATGAGGAAGAAGCGAATGGTGTCACTTTGGTACGTGTATGCATCGGTATACGCTGCAAATGTTCAATTAGTCGCCCTGCGGCAATAACTCAGCGTGGAAATACGACGCTGTTCAGCATGTCGATTTGTGTCTCTAAGAGAAAACTGTTCAGCACCCGTTCAGAGTTAATATACACATGGAGATGGATTCTTGTTTTTTCTCTAAATAGGATTTCACGAGCTAAGCAGCCCCTAGTACCTTTCAGTGTCCTTTATCATTTCTGCTGCATGTGTGTGAATTTTTTATCACGAGTGCTATTTCAGCCCAGCGTGTGCCGATTTGAAACCTTCACGTCGGTTCCTTTTGAGTCATTTGTGCGCAAAGCGCCCGATTTACTAAGACTTTCAGCACGTTCAAAGCCTTTCAGCACACGCTAAAAGCTAATAACACAACCTGTGATTGGTGCAAAACAAATACCTTGACCAATCACCGTTCATGTTATTGGTTTTGTGTGTGTGCTAAAAGCTTCTGCTCGCGCTAAAGGTCTTAGTAAATCGGGCCCAAAAGTCTTTTGTCGTCGTGCCCGGTCATATTTGAGTCGTTACTGAGAGCTTCAGAAATGTTACAGAGCCGAGCCGAGCGATCGCCAACGCCGCGGTGGGGAAGAAAGGAGCGCCCGAGGCCCTGTCACTACGCCTCAGCCGGGGTCCTGCAGACGCGGGCGCGGGACGGGGGCGGAGATTAAGAACGTCTCTCTCTCTGTGTCGCGGCTCCACTGTTCGGAACAGGCAGGTCAGGGTGAGAGAGGAGGCTGGAGGAAATGGGATCTGAAAGGGCTGGAGGGTTTCGTGTCAGGAGGGAGGGAGGGAGGGAGGGAGGGTCAGGGGCTGCAGTGCTGGAGACGTGCTGTGTGTGCTGACATGAGACGGGGGAGTGGGGGGTGGAGGGCGGGTTTGGAGGGGGGGGGGGGTTCCCTTTACCTGTCAGCGGTTCGAGCTTTGACGACCCCCCTCTCACTCTGGATCGGAGTGCCCGCTAAATACTGGAAATTTCATGCCAGTCATCGTGAAATAAATACCACTTGCCGTATTCCACATAATTGGTGCTGGTGTCGCTCAAACATGGGTGGGTGGGCGGATCGGCTCGTGCCTCTGTGTGTGTGGGGGGGGAGGTTAACAATCGTGGACCTCGGGGGGATTTCACCTGGCTTTAGAAATGAAAGGGAACATTCACGTAGTGGGAAGGATAGCGATCTGTTCTCCCATTTTTTTCCCCTTCGTTTGGAATCCCCCCCCCCCCGACCCCCCAGGATGGTTACTGCCCCCCGCAACCCCTTCCTGGTTTGAAGATGTAAAATATTTAATGGACGGATGTTGATCTGTAGTCAGGCCCTGCTAACGTTTCGCAGGAAGGCCCCGGAACATCCTTTATTATTCTGGCAGGTCTTGAACCCGCTCCAGGAAGGAACAGCTGGTCAGAGAGCCACGGAATGCTGTCTGGAGACCCATCAGATAGAATAGGTAGACAAGGACCAAATTATAATCTCTCTGTTCACGGTGCCAAATTAGTCGGCCAGAAAAAATAAAAAGAGGAGGGGGGCGTGGGGCGGTGTCATGTGACCCCAGCTCTCCTCTGGCAGACGTGTAAACAGTGTAAATAAATGCGTTTGGGGGCCCGTAGTGATCCTCCCGGTTCTCTGGGATCTGGTTAAAATTAATTGGCCTGCACGGTTTCCACGGGTACGAGACTACGTCCGCCTGGGTGGGGGGGTTGCTACAGTAGCAGTGGAGCTCGTGTGTGGAAATTTGGGCGCTGGGTTACTTTGTCTTCGTCAGAGGCTCCGCCTGGCTTTTAATTGACCCAACGACGGGATGCCTGCTTTGGGTGTTTTGACAAAAAGCCGGTGTGATCTTGGCATCGCCACTCTGTTATGCGCTGTGTTTATTTTCCGAGGCGGTGCTTTGAAGAGCAGAACACCGTCGTGAGGTTGAAGCTGGGAGCCGGGCATTTAATGCAACGTTTGCCCGTTTCTTAAGAAAGACTGAGTGCGTTAAATAACCTGCACAGTCATACTTCCTT
This sequence comes from Anguilla pacifica, assembly GCA_039654925.1. Classification (NCBI taxonomy): domain Eukaryota; kingdom Metazoa; phylum Chordata; class Actinopteri; order Anguilliformes; family Anguillidae; genus Anguilla; species Anguilla pacifica. The sequence continues at coordinate 66,225,502 of CM077288.1, forward strand.
ACACAACCATGGAACTGAACTGGCTCGCTATCTAGCTTTTGAGCTAGTTCTTAAGGTCATTGTTTTGTTTAAAGCTTGTTTAATATTTCAGGAAAGTGTTCACAGAGTAGGATTTGTCATTCTCAGTGCATGCCCAGTATTTTAATATAAGAAGGAAATCCTGGTGTTTTTTTGTTTGTTCATTGTAGCACTGGAGTATTTGGCCGGTTCTGTTCGCTATCCGAGGATTTTCTGGGATTAGTTCTTACTGCTGGTTGGAAATTAAATGACATCAGTGGGGGTGAACTGCCATAATTACATAACCACATGACAGATACTTCAGAAGAGAACCGGTTTAATTCTGAGAGCTTTATTTGAATTTAATCTAATTGAATTAATTGAGCTTAACTCAATTCGAAGATGACTCACTGCCCTGACAGGTGAACAAACAATCAAAACAAGTAGCAGTGATCATAGCAAATGTCATGAGAAGCGTATTTCTGATTATGTTGATGTTGGCCACTGCGCAAATGGCTGATTAATTAACAATTAGAGGGAGAACGAGGAGCCGGTGTCCAGTTAATAAGCCACTCGCGGCCTTCTGGGAAATCTAAAGATCGCCCAGACGGGGGACTGTGGTCGTGCCTCAAAAATGGCGCCACAGACCGCTTCCTGAAGTCTGGACATTTTGGCGAGGGTATTTCTGAGCGTCCGCTCGAGTTTGGCTAGCGCCGGAGGAGGCATTAGCGCAACGACCTGGGCGTGGTTTCGGGTCGTCCTTTACGTTGCTCGTCGAAGTCGGCGCGACGGTGTTCCGCGGCCACCTGGCGGGATGGCGGTTTCCGCGGCCAGGGCCGTTTCACCCGTTGTTAATGTCGCGCTTGTTTGGAACAGGTGCCGCTTCGGATCGCGATCACGTTTACGTTGCGCGGGCGCGTTAGGCTAATCGCCCCTGACGGCCACGAGGCCGGGCAGATGGTGTGAGTGTCGGCGCGGCGAAGCGTTCCCGGCGCCTGAGCCGGACCCACCCAGGAAGCTAATAGGCCGTTTCAGCGCGCGAGCGCGTCCTGGCAAAAGGGTCTGCCGCACGAACTGCCGAGTCGCCAAAAAGGAGGAGGGGAGAGATTCGGTTCAGGCCACTAGAACTGAACGAAACACTGAGCGAAGCTAAACCGCACGTAGTCAGGTTCGTGAGGTATTTTTCACGTCTGTAACGAGGCATGCGGGGTGCTTCTGAGTACCATACCTTAAAATTATAAGTCAAAGATTTATTAAAGATTGTATAGTTAGTGCAAGGGACAGGATGGTATACAACAACAAACGTGCTTGTCTGAACTGTGCCTGGATATACAGACATTTATTGCGTTTCATTTCCAAGGACTGCCTGAAAATTTGCTGAAACTTCAGGGAACAGCGATCTTTCTTTTATGACGAAGCCCGTAGCCACTACTGTACGTGTTATAAATAGTAAATATACTGTAGTTAGATGGGTAGTTGCCCGTTTGACTTAAAGCGTATTAGAATATTGTCAACCCCGCCTGAATTAAAAGCAGAGTAAATATTTTGATATCAGGAGGTTGATTCGAGTGTAAAAGTGTTCGGGTAAATAAGGAAGTTGCGATGAACTTAAATATGTCTCACAGGGAAATATGTTGCGTTCTTTTGAACATTTTCTCAACTGTTACCCCATGCTGAATAAAACTAACCTTTAAGCAAATGAAACATTAGCACATTCATTCCATTGGTGTGAGGGCTTATTTATTCATTTGTTTGAATTTTTTTTTTATTTATTTTTTTTTACCGTTTGAAATGATAATACTGGGAAGGTACGTACGCCAGCAAGGGTGGAAAAAAAGGTGTAGCTTATTTTGTTTGTTTGTTGTTATGAAAGCAATTATTACAAAGATATGGTTTTAATTAAAAATAAACTGAAAAAGAGAAGGCCTGGGAATGCTTGTAGAAATAAAAATGCGGTTTGGAGAGAGACGGAGATAATGTACTCTGGATGGTGTAAATAGCCCAAATGTTATTTCATTTTGGCCAATTCATAACCAGCCCATTCATAACTGAATCCATTCTTTTAATAAATCCAATATAGTTTTAGCCGACACTAAAAACCTTTAAATGAAAACATCGATTTTTTAATTTTTATTTATTTATTATTCTTCGGGGGGAAAAAATGTAATCTATGGTTTTAATTACACGGCAGTTAATAAAATCAGTTGTAAATTTTCATTCTGTGCGGTCTGTATGAAAAGGGTGGGGGCGTCTTTACGAAGGTGGATGGAGTCCCTGGCCCCCGTGTCGAGGACAGAATTAGGTTTTTATTCTTATGTTCGTACGTTTGGTTGGCACCAAATAAATCATAGACTAAATAAGTGAATAGATACGTGTGTGTGTGTGTGTAGTGTGGCGTGGGTGCGGGGGGGTGGGGGGTTGTGATGCAGTGCTGCGTGCTGTGTGTGTGGGGGGGGTGGGTGGGTGGAGAAAATGAGATTTTATCTGAAGGATGTATAGCGGAGGCCACACAATAACGCAGGAGATAAAGGTCCTTTTGCACAATGGAGGGTAGTTCCTCCACAGCACTGCGTGTTAACACCGGAGAGGTGGAGGCTGGCTGGCTTGTTTTGTTTTTTTTTCTTTTCTTTCTTTCTTTCTTTCCTTGTTTTCTCGCTGGCATGAAGTTATGAGTATCGTCAGGGTCAGGGACAGGAAATCAATTATAGACGAGGCCTTTCTCGCGAGCGTCCGCTAACCTAGGATGAAGGGCGCCCTCTCTCTATTCATCTCTATAGGTTTTCTGATTATTTCATTTATTTCTATATTTATTTTCGTACCGCGTTTCGCTTTCGTCCTGTTTGTGGCAGACGAGTCCTCCTCGGCTGGCCGAGCGTCTCCGGGCCTTCGCTTTGAAGTGAACGCTGTTGCCTTCACAGAACTGAGAACGCGCTCTTTCTTATTGAACGAGACCGGGCGTGTGTTAGTGACCGGGAAGCGCTCAGACCCCCCCCGCAGCCCCCCCCCCCCACCCCCACCCCCCGAACATGGCGCTCGGGCTGCCGCTAATGCGGCGCATCTGGCGGGAGCCGCTCGGGTCACGCGGGGCGACTTCCCGCCGCAGAGAGATGGCGCATGAAAGCCGCCGGACATGAAAGCATCTGAGAGCGATGGCGGCCGCCGAACGGCTCCTCTGAAAGCGCGGGCGTGTCGTGCCCTGCACCCCCCCCCCCCCTTACGGCCTTTTGTTCTGGCTCTTTACCCATGATGCTTTTCTGTACTCCTAAAGACAGCAGACTAGCAGCTCTCTGTTCACACTGAGCACACAGCCAGGCTAACTGAAGTGAAACCGCTAACCAGGCTCTGAGACGGGCTAAATAGCCGAGGTACGCTAGCGTCAGCTTCATAGCTGAGTTTTATTTTGTTTATTTAAATGTGTATTTCGACGATAAGAATGTGACGCGAGGGGCTGCTGGGATGCTCTTCCCGTGAAGCCGCTGTCCCGCCGTCCCCAGCGGGAGGGGACCCCCGCGGGGCGATGTGCTGTCAGCTCTCTCATCGCCCAGGGACGGGCTGGCAGGGGTGACGGTGTCTGATCTCACACTAGCGACCCCTGCTGGTCGAGCGGGTGCTCGCGGGGTTCGCCTGTCGAGCTGCACGCGCGGTGTCGTACGCCGACGCGTCAGGTCTGCGTGAGGCCGGCGTGCCCAACGCCGCGGGTGGGGGGGCGTCTCGCTCTCTGGCACAGGCCTTGGCTGTGCCCCGCCCAGACTGGCAGCTGAGGAATGAGTGTTGCAGTGTGAGCATGATCAGTGAGAAAAAGGAGGGGGAAAAAAATGCATTGCATTACAGGCATTTAGCAGTTGCTCTTATCCAAAGCAACTTTTATCGCAGCATTTCTATTGCATCCATTTATACAGCTGGATATGTACTGATGCAATGCAGGTTATGGGTAGACTTGCTCAAGCGTACAACGGCATTGTCCTACCCAGGAACCGAATGTAATGTAACGGCAACAGACTCCAATTGCCGCTCCTAGAATCAGCTCTGGGCCTTTTGTTAGCTTCCTTGTGCGTGAACTGATGATGCAAAGACTCAGAGCTGGCCAAGAGACAGCTGAGCAGCCAACTGGCCACTTATTTTTACTCCCTTAAACTGGGGGGACTGTGTGTAAAAGGGCTGTAATTCCTACACGGATCAGCCGATGTGGATGTAGCTACCCCTCGATGAAAGCTGCCAGACTGAACTTTAACCTCATACTCATGGATTCATTTAATTTCCGAATGTGCTGGAGCACAGAGTGCAGAGCCGAGGCATCAAAAATCGCACACCGGCTTTGTTTATCAGTTTGAAATTTATGCCTGATTTTTATTTTTATTGATGTATTGATTGATCTCTTGCTATCCAAAACACTAAAACGACAAAACGGTGTTATTTGTCACTTTTGGCAAAAGATACTGTGAGAAGAACATTGTGCCGCTCACAAAATAAATATTCAGGGCCGCCTGCATCCACCCCAGGGGTGGGGGGGGGGGGGATGGGGCGCGGGCGGAGGGAGGACAGGGGGCGTAGGGGGGCGGGGATAAATCGCTGCGCCATCGTCAAACGCACACTCAGCCACAGCCTTCAGAAAGCCGCCAGGCCGCGCGATTGGTGCTTTTATTGCCGATGACTGGGGCCTCACGAAGCTGCCGGTCATTATCTCCCCCCGAAAAAAACAAAAAAAAGAACACGTTGACATTTTCAGCTACGTCTGCCAGCGGCCGGACGAGGTAAATGTGATTTCGGCTCCACTCCCCATAAACATGCTCAAATTACATCAAAATATATATTTCCGCTGAACCGGGGGAGAAGAGGAGCGCAATTTGTTGAAGGGCTTTAATCATACCGGAGAAGGAGAGAGACTGGCGTGGAGAGAGAGCGCCTTTAGTGAGATCAGCGCTATTGTTGTTGTTGTTTTTGTTGTCGTTGTTGTTGTCGTTGGGCAGGTAGACGCTCAGAGATAATAACTGGTACTGTCACCTGGAAAAATGGTTAATGAGCGGCTGGCAGCTGGGCCAAAATCCTTGACAAATAAAATTTATCTCAAATGCCAGCGGAGGAGCTGGGTCTGCATGGGCTGGATAATTCAGATGAAATTTTCACAGACGGCAGTACTGCGGAGTGTGGATGGGCCCCGTGGTCTGATGTCTGTCAAGGCTCTGTTCCAGTGTGTGGATGGGCCCCATTGTCTGGTATCTGTTAAGGCTCTGTCCCAGTGTGTGGATGGGCCCCATAGTCTGGTATCTGTTAAGGCTCTGTTCCAGTGTGTGGATGGGCCCCATGGTCTGGTATCTGTTAAGGCTCTGTTCCAGTGTGTGGATGGGCCCCATTGTCTGGTATCTGTTAAGGCTCTGTTCCAGTGTGTGGATGGGCCCCATGGTCTGGTATCTGTTAAGGCCCTGTTCCAGTGTGTGGATGGGCCCCATGGTCTGGTATCTGTTAAGGCTCTGTTCCAGTGTGTGGATGGGCCCCATGGTCTGGTATCTGTTAAGACTCTGTTCCAGTGTGTGGATGGGCCCCATGGTCTGGTATCTGTTAAGGCTCTGTTCCAGTGTGTGGATGGGCCCCATGGTCTGGTATCTGTTAAGGCTCTGTTCCAGTGTGTGGATGGGCCCCCATGGTTTGGTATCTGTTATGGGATCTGTTCCAGTGTGTGGATGGGCCACATGGTTTGGTATCTATTAAGACTGTGTACCAGTGTGCGGATGGGCCCCATGGTCTGGTATCTGTTAAGGCTCTGTTCCAGTGTGTGGATGGGCCCCATGGTCTGGTATCTGTTAAGGCTCTGTTCCAGTGTGTGGATGGGCCCCATTGTCTGGTATCTGTTAAGGCTCTGTTCCAGTGTGTGGATGGGCCCCATGGTCTGGTATCTGTTAAGGCCCTGTTCCAGTGTGTGGATGGGCCCCATGGTCTGGTATCTGTTAAGGCTCTGTTCCAGTGTGTGGATGGGCCCCATGGTCTGGTATCTGTTAAGGCTCTGTTCCAGTGTGTGGATGAGCTCCATGGTCTGGTATCTGTGAAGGCCCTGTTGCAGTGTACGGATTGTTGTGCATTGTTGCTCATTTTGTTTAAGGAGAATCTAACCAGGTTAACCAGGATATAATTATATGTTCACAGGTGACCTGCACATTCTCCCTTATTCAGGGCTGACTTTGGGCCTAGCCTTGCTTCTGGAGGCTGTTGCAGGATCTCCAGCTCTCTATAATTAACAACCCCGGGGCCAGAGACCCCCCCCCCCCCCCCCCCCCCCGTTCTAGATCGTTCTAAAGACTGCGCGCTCTGCAGCGAAACCCCCCCCCCCCCCCGCATTATTGCCAATGCCCAGGCGTGGCGGCTCTCCAAATGAGCAGCCTCACTAATTGTTCCGCCGCTTCCAACTCCGCGCGCTAGCGTCCGCCCGTTCCCTCCCCTAGGCCCGTCTCCTGGCTTCGGTAAACTGTGAAATCGGCGCTTGGACGTGGTGCTGTGCTGTGGACCCCCGGGTACCTGACTGCAGAGCCTCGGCGCGGGGACGGGGGGGGGGGGGGAAACAGACCGCCGCGTTATTTATTTGGCTCCCTCCAGCTGATGTGAGAAATGTCTTTGCAGTTGACAGCTGTCAGGCTGACACATCTAGCTATTTTAAACCGAGTGTAATCTTCACAGGGAGAGATCTCTTTGTAGCTCCGCCTGTCCCTTATTTAAATCCAGATCCAGCAGTCATTTGATACTGTCTCTCTCTCTCTCTCTCTCTCTCCCCCGAACAACCAACACAATTACTGAGGCTTGGAGACCCGTCTAAAACAAAGGCTCTTTTCATGAGGCGCTCAAAGACACTTCTTTCATTCTTTCTTTTTCCAATATAAAGTGACTTGCCACTCTAATAAAAAAAAATAAAAAAAAAACAGAGGAAAAAAACCAGGTCTGTTCACCTTTCTAACGCTGTGTGTAATCTGGAGCAAGGCGGTTGTCATGGAAAGGCGTTTTCCTTTGATGTCAGTCTGGAGGGGACTGGGGTGGAATTTGATTGGATCAAAACTCCGGAATTTGAAAGAACAAGTGGTGGAGGCGGAGCGAGCCAATCACGGTCTGCAAACCGATGCACGTGCCGGCACTGCCAAGCCATACAACAGTTTGTTTGGTGATTCGGGTCTCCAGATGGAAATAGAATTATGTGTAATAATTGTGCCGAGAAAAATTAGCGGCAGGGCTGGGGGGCGGGCTGGGGGGGGGGACAAGGGAACGGGTCACAAACCGTTTCGGTCCGTGCCACATTACAGACTCAGCTGAATGAGTTTTTCGTACCTCCCTGGTCATTTTAAGGTGATTAGTTTGAACACGGTTTGTTATAACCTTACCGCGTCTCATAATTGAAGTCTGATGCTCTCCTTTGATGAAAATGGAAAGCAATTTACGAGGTGTTTCAAATTTAGTGGCCTTTTGATATCGTATCCCTCTTACAAAGCCGTGTGTGGTTAATCGAGTGATGACATCAGTAAATGACTACAGTGATAGCAAAGCCATTGTAATGTTGCAGATTGAAGTTAATTCAGTGCCTTTTACAATAATACGTCGGCATATTGAAAAGGTATGTCATAAGACTACCTTGATAAAAGGTGTATCAATACAGATAATAAGAATAGTATTGCTAATTACGTTCTGAATGTGCCTGTGCCAAGCTTGGAAATTTTAAATCAATGTGTAGTTAAATTTAGCTGACACAATCTCTGTTTTTTTCCCAGAGAAGTCAAAGATAATTCTCCCAGCTGCCTTCAGAATGAAATTGTTCAGATTGATTTCAGATCTCATGAGTGTTTTTTTTTTTTTAAATCCAGTAAATATTTCCGGCTGTTGCGAAACAGCGGCGATTAAAGATGGGGGATTACGCGCTGAGAGCACCCCGATTGCGATCGAAGCGTTCTTCGCCGGCGCTCCGCGAGCTACAAGCCAGCGAGCGATCCTTTAATTCCCTTAAAAACACACGTTGGCGCATCCCGTGCTCTGCTGGTGGCAGCGGCGGCCATCTTTGGAACCCATGGCGGGTTTGTGAAGCAGCGCTGTGGGCACGAGGTTCTGGCACTGACGGGGTTAATAAGTGTTGGGGTGAGCGCCATGGTGACGGCGTGGGCGTCAGGCCCTGCCTCGGGGAGACACGCCCTGTGACATTGCTGCTGCCGCATCGCTGCTCCCGATTGGCTAACGCTCGGAGCTCTGGCCACGCCCCCCTCTCCATCAGCTCCTGTCTTTCGCACCTTCAGAAGGCGTGGGCTACGCCCTCCTCCATCTCCTGTCCTCTGGCTGAATCCCCTCCATCTTCCCCTCCTCTCATCTTTCCCCTTCCCCCTCCTCCTCTCCTCTACTCTGACTGAGACTCTTATCTTTCCCTCCTCTTCTCCTCTTCTCTCCTCCTATCTTTCCCTCCTCAATTCTCCTCTCCTCCTTCTGTCTTTCCCTCCTCTCTTCTCCTCTAACTGAGGCTGTTCTATCTTCCCCTCCTGTCTTCTCCTCTCTGAATGAGTCTATTCTCTCCCCCCCTCCTCCCCCCTCCCCCCTCCCCTCTCCCCTCTCCCCCCTCCGCTCTCATCCATCACCCCGTTTGTCAGATCTGTCGCTCCTCCACACCTCCTGATCCCCCTCTCCAAACACGGCCCCGTGGCCCCGTGTGTCAGACTGCATGCCTCACACGCGTGCTGGTTCACCACAGAGAGGGTTGTGTCAACAGCCAATCAAAAGCTAAGCTGCTGTTTTTTTCTGTGATTTTTTTTTCTCTGTCTCTTTTGTTGACCTGAAAAAAATATGAAAAAAGAAAAACAGGAGAAGTTTGTGTTTTTGTCGCGGCTAAAGGACGCGAAGAAGAGAAACGAACGCATTACAAGGCTTTTCAAACTCGCCCCTCGTTGAGTTGCCGGAAAAATCCATACGGGGGCGTGTCTCTTTATCACTTAAAAAAATCAGAAGGGTCAGACTTCTCTCGAATGTAGTGCATTCATTATCTACGCTAATAAGTGATAAGGCTAATTGTGAACGGGGCATTTTGTGGAGAAGCAGTATAATTTGTAGTGTCTGAACCAAGCTGTTGAGTGTATCCTGAATGCATATCGCCATCTCCTGAAAGCCATTATTGTCTGCTGTTTCATTTTTCTGCAACATCCATCATCTGCTCGTCTGCTAGCCGAGCGCTGCTCTGATATTTATGAATTGGTGTTTCATATCGCTCCGCAATAAAAGCTTATGAAAACATGAAAACAGCCTGTGCGGTTTAATTCTGCACAGAGAGCCGAATTTAGGAGGAAATAATTCTGCAGCTGGGTGTGTTAACCGTGACCTTTGTTTTACAACGATGTCCCGACACACACAGACACACACACACACAGATACACACGCTCACACACACACACAGACGCACACAGAGATACACACTCTCTCTCACGCGCGCACACACACACACAGATACACACTCTCTCTCACACACAGACACACACAGACACACACACAGACACACACACACAGATACACACGCTCACACACACAGACACACACACACACAGAGATACACACACTCTCTCACACACACACACACACACACACACACACACACACACACAGACACGCGCACACACACACAGATACACACACACACGCACACACACAGACAGATACACACGCTCACACACACACGCGGACGCACACAGAGATACACACTCTCTCTCTCACACACACACACAGACACGCGCACACACACACACACAGATACACACTCTCTCTCACACACACACACACACTCACACACACACAGATATACACACACACACACACAGATACACACACAGACACACACACACACACACACACGGATACAAACACAGTCACGCACACACACAGATACACATACACACGTGCACACACACACACACTCACACACACACAAACGTACTCATACATGTGCGCACATGCACACACTTAAGTGCGCTGTTTGGTTCCGTTTTCTCAAGCTTGAAAGCCCCAATAACAATTAAACAATCCATGCTATATATTACACTGAAGACAATTCTGTTGGGTAAGATGCTTCAGATGGCTACAGTATGTCCTTATTTTAGCATTTTGAGAGCCTTGTATGGATAGCTTTGTGTTTTAACAGTATAATACCAAAACAACATGTAATTACACATTTCACATTCCTCCTCCTTAGCAGGATAAAGGAAAGAAAGATAGAAAAATAGTTTATTTTTCCAATTTATCTGAAGGAAGAGTAATTGCAATTGTCCAGGAACTCTACTGCCATCTAATGGGGGCGTGTGTAATGTTCTTTTGTGCTGTGTCTAAACAATCTCTCTCTCTCTCTCTCTCTCTCTCTCTCTCTCTGCCCCTCCCTCCTCTCTCTGTCCCTCTTTCTCCTGTCTTTCTCTCCCTCCCTCTCTCTCTTTCCACCGTTCTTTATGTGCAGATAAGCATCTTTATGACCCATTTGTCTAACTACGGGAACGATCGGCTGGGCCTGTACACCTTTGTGAACCTGGCCAACTTTGTGCAGTGCTGGACCACCCTGCGTCTGCACACCCTGCCCCCTCTGCTGCTGGCACACAAGTACTTCCAGCTGTTCCCCGAGCAGAGGAACCCACTGTGGCAGGTGTGTGTGTGTGTGTGTGTGTGTGAGAGAGAGTGTGGGGTGGGGGTGGTGTGTGTGCGTGTGCGTGTGCGGGGTGTGTATGCACATGTGTGTGTGTGTGTGTGGGGGGGGTGTGGGGGTGTGTGTAGGGGGGTGTGTGTGTGTGGGTGTGTGGAGGGGGTGTGTATGAGTGTGTGTGGGGGGTGTGCGTGTGTGTGAGTGTGTGTGGGGGGGTGTGCGTGTGCGTGAGTGTGTGGCGAGGGTGAGAGAGTGTGTGTGTGGGGTGTGTGCGTGTGTGGGGGGGAGGGGTGTGAGAGAGTGTGTGTGTGGGGTGTGTGCGTGTGTGGGGGGGAGGGGTGTGAGAGTGTGTGTGTGTGTGTGTGTGGAGGGGGTGTGTATGAGTGTGTGTGGGGGGTTGTGAGTGTGTGTGGGGGGGTGTGCGTGTGTGTGTGGGGGGGGTGTGCGTGTGTGGGGGGGGTGAGAGATTGTGTGTGTGTGTGGGGTGTGTGCGTGTGTGGGGGGGAGGGGTGTGAGAGAGAGTGTGTGTGTGTGGGGTGTGTGCGTGTGTGGGGGGGAGGGGTGTGAGAGAGTGTGTGTGTGTGGGGTGTGTGTGGGGGGGGGGAGGTGTGAGAGAGTGTGTGTGCATGCGCGTTATCTGTGTTTCTGTTCTGGTGAATAAGGTGACGGTTTTCCGTGCTTCATTGTGATCGAACTGTTTTGCCTGCAGAACCCTTGCGATGACAAGAGGCACAAGGACATTTGGTCCAAGGAGAAGACGTGCGACCGGCTCCCCAAGTTCATGGTGATTGGCCCTCAGAAGACTGGTGAGTTTAACAACCGTGCGTTTGAGAGAAGTTAGGTAACTCTGAATTATACCCACCAGCCAGTTAGGGAATGCCTAACATGGGTTGTTCTGGATTGAAGTGTTTGTGCGGTGAGGCGGGGGAAGTTTTGGAACGTGGTGTCAGTGAAAAGGAGCGTTATTTCTTTCTGAAATAGGCCTTTAGTGTTGTCAGTGACTACACAGCGCGCTCTCTTCTGGGCTCATGTGTCTCCTCTGTTTGTGAAACAGCGTGTGGCTCCTTCAGCGCGTGTCTCAGAGAGAGAGAGAGAGGGAGAGAGAGAGAGAGAGAGAGAGAGGGAGAGGGAGAGGGAGAGAGAGAAGGAGCAGAAGTGATATCTGGGTTCTCGCGCTCGCTGAAGGTGCCAGCAGTCGGGTGCGATCTCCCGTGCGCAGAGTGTCGGAGCACTCTGACATCCAGGGAAGTGGCCCCGCTAAGTGCATCAGTAAGCACAGATGGCTGTGTATTAAAGACGGGTGTGTGTGGGACGCTGGAGATCCCGCACGTCCGACCTCACCGCACACGCTTGGCTTTCCCCTTTTCTTTATATCATTTGTCAGCTCGTATGACATTTCTTCTTTTTTCTTCTTTTTTAAAAAAAAACGAAAGCCGTTGATTTGACGAGGGGTGGCGTTGGCGTGTTTGGCGGAACAGAACGCAGGGAAGGCCGGGGAAGGACCGGGAGAGATGAGAGCGGAGGCCTCGGCCTTCTGAGGCGTCTCTGAACGTCCGACTCCGGAACGGCGCTGCTCTTTCTCTCGCCGGGCGGCTCGCACGCCTCGGCTGAGTTTGCCTCTCGACGCGAACAGATCGCACACACACACACACACACACACTGCGCCGGCTCTGATGAGCTGTTCACTCTGAGGAAGACGCTGTAGACGTCCAAACATCCATCTCTCCCCGTTTGTTACACAGTGTCTTTCGCTGTGAGCTCTGCGTGCTCCAGCCTTCCTTACTTTGGGCTAGTCCTAGTGAAGCTGTCCAGGTCTGGAGTCCTTTATTACAGTTCGATAGCCCTGGCTGCTGAGCACACGTTGGGCTGTCCTTTATAATGGCTGGCATCTTATCCTATCGCACAGCCCTGTGTCACCGCCAGTCAGAACACAGCTCTCCCACCGCACGCTGTTACTCCACAAAGGGGCCGACTGTTTGCTGGAAAAGCCCACCACATTGCATGTACAAAAGAAAAAGAGAAAAACAGCATTTAAAAACTAGCCCTGCGTTTAGGTGTGTTCCACGGTCTTTGTTGGCAAAAAAATGAATAAAAATCTGGAAGCTATCCAGCGAGAGAGAAGAGGGAAGAGATCTTGCCATTGCCACTAAAAATAGTTCACGTGTGTCAGAGAGATCTGCCTCGTTAGGAAGCTGGTCTTACAACCGAAGCTATTCGGCTAGCCGTCAGCAGCGAGAAAAAAACTAAAACATCTGAATTGATGTGTTCTGAGAGTAATACACAGTTGAACAGGTGTATAGTAATGAAGTTTGTAATGAATTTGTGTGTGTCGTCAGGTGACAGCGCATATTATTTTAATCATTACTGTAGAGCCTCACTGTATTCGCATTAACACAGAGTAAAAAATGGTTAGACGTTGCTGGAGCTGACGTTACTGAGAATGAGCGCGGCATATATTTCTGTTCCTTAATATAAATATGGGTACAAGTTTAAATGAGTCAAGTGTATCTGAAATCACTCCCTTTTAAAGTGTACCCGACAATCATTCAGAAAAAAAATCACAGAATTTTCTTTCGTAAGGTGCAAATGAATTTATGGAAACATAAAGCCTAATTTGAATTTGGACATGTAACAGTAAACGACAGCTCTCTCCGTTCTCCTGACTTCCTGTCAGTGCACAGAGTGTTTGTCAGGAAAGGGAGTGCTGCCTGGCAACTGTGTGGTGCCCAAACCCTTTCTGTCTCAGAGTTTACCGTAATATCAGGGCTACCTGGGCAGAGCAGAGCCAGGGCGGCCATTTTAATTACTCTCATCGACAGGGATTGATTTCTCTCTCCGTCTCTCTCTCTCTGTCACACTCTCATCTTTCTCTCCCTCTCTCTCTCTCCCTCGCTCCCTTCATCAGGAACCACGGCTCTCTATCTCTTCCTGATAATGCACCCTTCCATATCGAGCAACTTCCCCAGCCTGAAGACATTCGAAGAGGTGCAGTTCTTCAACAGCAACAACTACCACAAAGGCATTGACTGGTAAATGGGTGCTGCTTGTGTCCTCAGTTTTAGCCCCACAGATCTGAGTGTGAGAGAGAGTAAAAGCCTGCTTGTGTCCTCAGTTCAGCCCCACAGATCTGAGTGTGAGAGAGAGTGAAAGCCTGCTTGTGTCCTCAGTTCAGCCCAAACAGATCTGAGTGTGAGAGAGTAAAAGCCTGCTTGTGTCCTCAGTTCAGCCCAAACAGATCTGCGTGTGAGAGAGAGAGTGAAAGCCTGGTTGTGTCCTCAGTTCAGCCCAAGCGGATATGCGTGTGATAAGAGCTGGTAATAGGCTTGCCTCGGACAGTAACTCGCTTCTCTCTGAAACTCCGGCGTGCAGTTAGAACACCTCTCTGACCAGCAGCCGTATAAATATTTGAGATAAAGAGAGTGAGGAAGCGGAGAGATGGGGTCTTATCGGTCCGTTGCATATGTGCTTTATGTTGGGGGGAGAAACAGAGAGGAGAGGTTACTCAGTGCTACACAGAGTGGAGTGAATCACTGGCCAAATGAATTTCTGCAGCAGTGATCTGCTATACCGTTAAAATGATCAGCTGCACGGTTAAAATGATCAGCCGCTCAGTTAAAATGATCATCTGCACACTTCAGGTGATCAGCTGAACAGTTAAAATGATCAGCTGAACAGTTGCAATGATCCGTTTCATAGTTAGGAATGATCAGCCGCACAGTTTAAATGATCAGCCGAACAGTTAAAATGATCAGCCGTACAGTTTAAATGATCATCTGAACAGTTGCAATGATCCATTTCACAGTTGGAAATGACCAGCCGCACAGTTTAAATGATCAGCTGAACAGTTGCAATGATCCATTTCACCGTTAAAAATGATCAGCGATGCAGTTGGAAGGTTCAGCAGTCAGTGTTCCAAATGGTTCACTTTAATATGTGCATTTTAATTAAGTCCAGCGATGTTGGCAATAGCCCTGAGCTTGCTGTTTCCAAAAAGCACGGTGCCAAAGTGTGTTTCTGTCATCGCTTCTGTGCTTTCACAGAAAACAGTCAATTCCCATCCTGTGTGTGTGTGTGTGTGTGTGTGTGCGTACGTGTGTGTCTGTCTGTGTGTGTGTGTGTGTCTGTGTGTGCGTACGTGTGGGTGTGCATTTGGGTGTGCATGTCTGTGTGTTGTGTATGTTTGCGTGCTTGTGCCAGTGTGCGCGCATGTGTGTGTGTGTGTCTGCGTGAGTAGAAGGGGTTGTGGTTATATTAGGCTGAAATTAGATTCTTTCAGGACTTACAATGGGAAATCAGCTTCCATTATGCCCTTTCTGGAAAACAATGGCAGCAGTTATAGGATAGGTAGGTTAGTTCATTTTATTGGCACATTTTATACACAGAGTGGTTTACGGCCATGCTAGAACGTCCCCTACCTGGGATGTTTCATTTTCGTTGACAGACTTTGGGTCAAAGACTGTAGCGCAGAGGAAACGGCTTTAGATTCAAAGGTGAGCTTCAGGCCATCTTCAGTCGAATTAGACAGCACCCCACTCTAACTTCAGATGACCAGTTTCCTGCTTTCATAACATTCTAGTAGGAAACAGATCCAAAATGGCTTCCTCTAGTCTGCACACTCCTCTCTTCCCATGAAATACCGACCCATTCCACCTCAACCTGCAACCCATAGTTACAGAGCTAACGATGAATTCATTTGTGGCAAAAACGTGCCAGTCGTACAGCTTGCACAGCGAGAAACTGCTGCGTCACGCGTCAGGTGCAGAAGATGTTAAGCACATCCCATAAACCCCTTCTGCATCAGACGGCACTGCACACGCAGATAAAGATGGCCGCTTGCCATCTTTAAAAAGCTAACGGTACCCCAGGGTCACTTTTCAGACCAGGGGCTGGTTCTGCCAGCTGGCTCGAGCACAGCACATTATTTAAGGGAATTAATATTTTATTAATAATTTAACCAAGCGGCCAGTGAGCAGGAAAAAACGCTCAGCTCTGCTCTGGAGTGTTTCCGTGGACTCAAACAGCGGTGAAGTGCAGGAGAGCAAGATCTTTCCTTTTTGATATTCTTTTTTATTTACTCTGTGCATAAGACAGTAAATGAAGCTTATGTTTAATTTAAAGTGTGTTATTTTGTGTTACAGCAGGTTCAGTTAACATTGCGAGTGAGGTTCATGCCAAGATCAGTTGCTATGAACAGGGCTGTAGCAACCATAGAGGACACTGTGGTCATGTCCCCATGTCCTCTTGTCCATTTCCAAAGTCTATATTTAATTGCATTCATTAGGGAGAACGTCCGTTGCAATTCATTTGGGAGGGGAATGAATGGTCTTTAATATTTTCTCAAATTTAAGCCTTATCTAGAGGCATGTGTACAGCATTTACGCTCTGAAACGCATCCTCAGTCAAATGACTAAATTAAAAGGAAGAAAGAGCAGACTGTGACCTAACACCCCACCTCCACCCCCGACACCTCACCCCTCCCCCAACCCAGCCGAGTCTCTTGACCTCAGTATTTTTAGGTCCTGGTTATGCCCCTGGCTATGAATAACATATCGGTGCCGTGATTGCCAAGGGTGGTTTAACCTTGCAGAAGGGAAATATTTGTTGCTAAAGAAATACAAAAAAAAAAATGTTTCTGAGTGTGCTGATGAGTAAAGGTGTCTGCTATGTGTGGAGTATGATTTAATGCATCACTGCCCACATCACCACAACTTCACCGGACACGGATGCACGAGTTTGGCCGGGCCGGTTCTCTCTGCCGAATTAAACCCTAGCTGCAGTGATAGGGACCCTCTGATTGTCCGTGGTGGGTGGCTCTAAAACGCTACCATGGTAACGAGCTGACCCCTTTAACACTGGGCGAGGAGGCGGTCTCGTCAGGACAGTAAGGCGGCGAAAAGCCATCTTGTCCCGCCCGTGTTAATGTGATTGTAACGAGCCAAACTCAATCAATCAGTCAACCAGCCGGTGAGTCTTAATTGCACCCAAAGGGCAGTTCATTCATTGTGTGGCCTAGTTTTTAAAAAATCACAACATAAACCAATAAAAAACAATATGTGCCAATAAAAAAGCGCACGCGTAATAAATCACTGAGATGAAAAACATGTTAAAAAGTATAAAAGGGACATGGAACCGACTCGTACGTCTAGCTCTTCGATTGATTTATTGGTTTTACCTTGCCACAACCCCACGAGAGTAAGTTTTAATGACTATAGCTTTAAATAATGCCCATAAATCATAGACCTGGCCCACAACTTCATTGGTATTATGTTCAGATTTCTCAAGGCTGGTAACTAGACACCTCATATGCCCTGAAACATAAATATACAAATACTTATCCTTTCACACTGACTTTACATTGACTGAAACGGTTCAAGTGAAGTCACTCGCTTGCCTTGTTCACCCATTTTGCGTGGGAGTCGAACCCGCAAGCCCTCTAAGGTTAAAAAGCCCAGCTGTTGCACCGCAGCACCGGCGGTTGCCACAGTAACGACGGGCACAAGAACAGCAGCCCTCTCTGGGTCTTCCGCAGGTACATGGAGTTCTTTCCGGTCCCCTCCAACGTGACCACGGACTTCCTGTTCGAAAAGAGCGCCAACTACTTCCCGTCGGAAGAGTCGCCGCGACGCGCGGCCGCCCTCCTGCCCAAGGCCAAGGTGATCACGCTGCTGATCAACCCCTCGGACCGCGCCTACTCCTGGTACCAGGTGAGTGTGCCCCCTACAGGACCACGCCCAGGACACCCGTGGCCAACTCTCTCAGCTCCCAGAATGCATCTGTTGTCCCATCTGAGAGACTGGTCATGCAGCAGCATGAAACGCATGCACAGGAGATAGCATGCAATGTTTATGATTTGTGTCATGCCTCTAGGCTAGCATAGTTGACTTGCATGTTATGCTTCAGTGATGCTTTGCATAGACCCATGCTAGTCTGTGAATGTTGTTAGCCAAGTCTGGTGCGATGTTGTTTATACACAGTAAAATGTTCAGTGTTAATTCAACTCTAACAGAGTACATATGAGTCCAGTTGGGACCATGTGTACAAACTCTAAAGGATGCTTAAGTTATTCTCTGGATAAAGTCATTCTGGATAAGATTATCTGTTGAATTGGTGCATGCAAAATTTGAGACAAAATGGCAATGAACATGATGCACAAGATTGCAAGTGGAATGTATCAATAAATAGAGGCTCCACATGCGTGTATGTGTATACATGTTCATGCATGTGTGTGTGTGTGTGTGTGTGTGTGTGAGAGAGAGTGCGTGCGTGCATGTGTGTGTGTGTGTGTGTGTGTGAGAGAGAGTGTGTGTGTATACATGTTCATGCATGTGCATGTGTGTGTGTGTGTGTGTGTGTGTGTGTGAGAGAGAGAGAGTGTGTGTGTGTATACATGTTCATGCATGTGCATGTGTGTGTGTGTGTGTGTGTGTGTGTGAGAGAGAGAGAGAGTGTGTGTGTGTATACATGTTCATGCATGTGCATGTTTGTAAATGTATGTACACGCATGCATCCCTGCATGCATATTACTGTTCCTGTTTGTGAACCGGGTGATGTCACACTCTTGTGCGGTGTGTAGTGCAGGTGTGGCTCAGTCCCCTGTGGAATCTCCTCTGCAGATCATTTTAATAGATAAACGTTCCCCTGCGTGCGGTGTGCATGGAGGACAGTGGCGTGGAACTGACCTCGCTTTCAACTTCCTCTCCCTGCTCCATATATCCATCGGACTTACAGCTTCAGAAATCAGCGCGCATGAAAGAAATGAAGTCTTTGGGGCTCGCGTGGGGACGGGGGTCAGGAACACCTGGACTCACCGGGGAGCCCTGCAGTCCCGAGCATAATCCAGCAACGGCGCGGCGTATTTCTTAGAGTGAACTTTTTTTTTAAGTCCGGGGAGAAAATAGAGAGGCTTAGAATGTAGCTGGATTTTTTTCTTTTTTTTACGTTCCGCGTATTTATTTTCTGAGGGAAGATATGCTTGCGTTACTTGGAAACTTGCGGCCTTTTGTGAAGGGATTTCTGAGGCAAAGTGCACCAAATCCCCTCTGCTTTTATGCCCGCTCCCTCTTTCCCACTGCGTTTAATTGACTGATTCTTTCATCCTTTGTTCGGTCTACTATCGAACTGACGTCTTTTTTTTCTTGCTTCTCAGCGGTGCGTTTAACCAAGCGTTTCTTTTCGGGGTATGTCTCCTTGTATAAGAGCTTGGATCGGGAACTGGTACTGAAAGAAAACAGAGCCCTTTCTTAAATTTCTCGAGTCCGCGGAGTTAAGGATATGAGGCACGTTATATAATAGTATGCGTAAGAATACCGTGACAGGTTTTAAAAGCTATAGTTTGTGTTCTGAATGTAAATATATTCAAGCATTCTACATAAAAACATGAAATTAGTTTGGCTGTTGTCATTGGTGTGCCGTGAATGCGCACTCATAAAAAAGGAGTGGGACCGAGTACATGACTCGTTTAACTTTACCGTTATTTTCAAATTTGAATTCCATTTTTTTTTTTTTAGCTGAAGGTGCTAATTGCGAATCCTGTCATTCTCTGTGTTTTGTTGGTTCTGTTGAACACCACCGCAGCCGTTCAGCTTTGTCAGCGGGTGGACCGCGAGGTGGGAGAACGACGACAGAGAGAAACCTCATCAGCAGCACATCCGCGGGCCCCTATGTGCAATTATTTTGAGAGAGAGAGGGAGGGAGAGAGAGAGATCGCCCAAGCTGTCCCTTTAATTTCCTCTATTAATAGATGAGGTTTCATTCGAAATGAATTTTATCAGTCCCCGGGAAGTGGAGAGATGGTGGCGGCGTATAGTGTTAATTGACTCACTTGTCCCCTTACGAATTCACTCTTTTTTTTCACCAGAATCCCCACGGTTCTTAATTGCGCAGGTTTGAATTAACACCTGCGAGCGCTGATATTGATTTATGGAGATGGCTGGCTCAAACCGAATTATGAAAGGGCTCGGTGTGTTTGTTTTTTTTACGGTGTGGGGAAATAGCGTCTGGAGATAAATTGGCAAGAAGGAAAAGAAAGATAAAAAAACAGTAGGCCTAAGCACAAATATGGCTTCATCGTTAGTTTTGATGACACGGAATACCATTACCCGGGATTTTTGTCCGCATTATAAACACAGAAATGCAGCCGATCGCTCATGGCTTTTATTTATCTGATGGAGTGAGTGCGCTGTTAGTCCATCCATCAGACTGCAGATTTTGCATTCATAGAACTTTTTTTATGAGAAATTCGACGGAATACGGCGGTAAAATAATATTTAGCGGTAACATTAATTCTCCTCGTAAGACCTAGTTCCCTGAGTGTGCGCTTGGTAGATTACAGTCAAATAAAAAATATTCACAGATGTTAATGATCATCTTTAGTATATTAATAAATATATGATTAATTTCAGCATCAAAATAGATATCTGTGTGTTGTTTCTGCAGCGGTAATTGTAAGTATTGGTAATTTTTGAATGTTTTAACCGCTGCAGCACCAGAGGGCTCACGAGGACCGCGCTGCTCTGAGGTACAGCTTCTACGAGGTGATCTCCGCGGGTCACCACGCGCCCGCCGAGCTCCGGTCCCTGCAGAACCGCTGCCTGGTGCCGGGTCTGTACGCCGTGCACATCGAGAGATGGCTTACCTACTACCCTCCCAGTCAGGTATGACACATTACCTGCGCACAGCAGAGTGTGTGTGTGTGTGTGTGTGTGTGTGTGTGTGTGTGTGTGTGTGTGTGTGTGTGTATTTATATGCATATGAATATAACATAACCTTGTAGGGTCCCACCTGTGACTGAAGCAAATAACCTTGTGCTGCCCCATCTGGGACTGAAGCATATAACCTTGTGGTTCCCCACCTGTGACTGAAGCATATAACCTTGTGGTTCCCCACCTGGGACTAAAGGATATGACCTTATGGGGCCCCACCTGGGACTGAAGCATATAACCTTGTGGGACCCCACCTGTGACTGAAGCATGTAACCTTGTGGTTCCCCACCTGGGACTGAAGCGTATTACCTTGTGGGGCCCAACCAGGGACCGAAGCATATTACCTTGTGGGGCCCCACCCAGGACTGAAGCAGATAACCTCGTGGTGCTGCTGCCTAACCTCCGCGCTCCCCCCCGCAGCTCCTGATCATCGACGGGCAGCAGCTGAGGTCCGACCCCGCAGCCGTCATGGACGAGGTGCAGAAGTTTCTGGGCGTCTCTCCGTACTACAACTACTCTCAGGCCTTAACGTGAGTTATCGCCGCGGCGACGGGGGTCGGCCGTTACCTGCCCTCGTACGCACCTCCCCCGCTAATTAAAGAGGCTCGTTACGCCGTCCCCGAGCTTCTCCTCGCTGCTTAATTAAAGACCGTTAGGGAAAACGAGACCCCCTTTGCCCTCCCCCGCCCCCAGCCCCCACACCCCCGATGTGATGTTTGCGTCTGGCGTTACAGGAAGTGAAGATGGTCACCTGACGACAGGGGTTTTATTTACGTGCTCGTTTCGGCCGCTCCAGGGGCGGAAGCCACAGAGATGAATAAGCGAGTATCGAATGGGATGGAAATGCGTCTAGGTAATGGTAATGGATTGAATAACGACTTTTGATTGACATGTTATTACAGGCGGACTTGGAATGATAAATGGGGGATCCTGTGTAATGGATTCGGGTTGCCTTTAATTCCGAGCGATAATCAGCGGTTGATTTATTTTTATTTATTTATTTATTTATTTATTTATTTATTTATTTATTTATTTATTTATAAACTCTCGCCCTTCGTGTCGGTGGCGGGTAGGGTACGTAGCCTGGTCGTGGCAGTGCTGCAGAGGGGCAGGGTTAGGGGCGAGGGGCCTGGCTTTTCGTGAGCGCGACGCGGAGGCCGCAGATATAAATATCAGGTATCAGCTCATCTTAATGCCAGGGGGCCTTTTCGGCGGTCGCCACGGCGATGAGAGCGGACCCGATCTGCGTTCCGCCCCGGCCGACAGGTCCATCAATCACCGCGGCGACGCGGGGGGGGGGGGGTTAATCTCCACTGCGCCTCTCCCACCGAGATCCCGCGCCATCGCCACTCAACTCACCCCCCTCCCCCGTCCTACCCCCCCCCCTCCCTCCCCAAATGGCGTCCGGTCAAAGTCACCTTGGTCCTGTATCGAGCAGCCTTCCTCCTGGTCTGGAGGATACTCTTCCTCTGTTGATTATCCGCAGTGATTTCAGGAGCCTCGTCCTGTACAGAACCAGCCTGAGGCAAAGTACATTATCAGGATATCACAACACATCACAGTGCAGTATGGGGCTAATATAACACTGGGCTAATAAAGTATCCCTGCCTTCTGACATTGCAGTGCATTTGTTTTTATAGGAAAATGCAATATTGTCAAATATATTTGTTGAAAGTGTTTATTTAAAGTGTGCACATATATATTCTAATTATTTAAATTTGTGTGAGGGGTGTTTTCCTCCTTTTGCTGAGGCCTTTATGTGTCATATTAGGAGGTAATATAGGAGCCTGTCTTTATATTTTTTAAGGGTTTATATATTTTTCAGACATAGGAGCTATTGAAAAAAAAAACACATCTAGAAATCTAGAAGCCCTTGAGGGGGGAGGGGGGAGGGGGTGGGGGGGGGGTCCATTAAGTCCAGCACACATGACACACCATTTCAAGTGGTAAGATAAGGAGCCTAAGAGGGCAAAGGACCTGATGTAAAATAAATGGTTTGTGAACTAAAAAAAAATAAAAACAGTGTTTTATGGGTATTATTCCATTCCTTAATTAAATTTAGGTTGATCTTCTGAATTGATGCAGCTGAATTGGAATCAACCCCCATTCAGGCTTGATGGACTGTCCTGGACCGCCCATTGATAGTTCACTGTTTTTCCCATTTTCTTTTATTTCCTTTTCTTTTAACCTCAGTTGCTCACTTTTGGGGGGTTTGTTACCCAGTTTTTCTTCTGTAGGAAGCACTGTACCAGTGTAACTGAAGTGTTAATACGTCGGTGGATTGAGGGTCAGTCAGTGGGGGCTTTCTGTGGGATTAACTGCCCCCCACCCACCCACCCTATCCCATCAGCCCTGAACCCGGACCGGGCTCTCGCCGTCTCTTCCAGGTTCGACCCGCAGAAGGGGTTCTGGTGCCAGCTGCTGGAAGGGGGGCGGACCAAATGCCTGGGGAAGAGCAAAGGCAGGAAGTACCCGGCCATGGACGCCGAGGTAACAGGCTCCGCCCACTCCCAACCAAATCACCACTCCCTTCATACCCCACCACCCCCAGAACTCCCACCCGAATCACCACTCCCTTCATACCCCACCACCCCCCAGGAACACCCAACCGAATCACCACTCCCTTCATACCCCACCCCCCCCCTGGAACTCCCACCCGAATCACCACTCCCTTCATACCCCACCACCCCTGGAAATCCCAATCGAATCACCACTCCCTTGATACCCCACCACCCCCCCGGAACTCCCAACCAAAACACCACTCCCTTCATACCCCACCACCCCTAGGAACACCCAACCGAATTGCCACTCCTTTCATACCCCCCCGAACCAATGGCGTAGGAACGGGCGGGCCAGTGGGCTCTGCTCACCTAAATAGTATCTGACCCCAGCCAGCAGGTGGCGTGTGTTTTTTTTGGGTACAGAGCCACAGCCTGCGAAGCGCCTCTTTTCCATTTGTCCCGCAAACACAGTGAAGCTGTGGAAGTGTCTAACGGGACGAGCAGTGGGGCACCCGTGAGCACGACTGACCCAGAGGCTAATGACAGAGAGCTAATCTGCTGTAATTAGGGATTGCTGTTTTACAGCAGGTTGTGGCAGACGGCGAGGTGCGGTGGGGTCACGGGTTTGAATCCGGAGCGAGACAATGCTGTTGCACTCTTTCTCTGCAGTGACTGTACTGTACCTCCCTGCCGGGATGTAAATGAGTCACAGAGTATGAGTTTGTGTCGAATGTGACGTACACATATAGATTTTGTTACCTTTTTAATGCACCCACACGCACGCAAACACGTGCACACGCGTGCGCACACGTGCACACGCCCACACGTCTGCCCTCCACCTTCCTTCATATTAACCCTTTGAAGAGCAGGTTTTTCTTCCCCCCCTATATTTTAAGCCAGTGTTCTAGAACACTATTTATCTCCCTGCGTCTTCTTCGCCGGCGGCCATCTTGTACATCTTGTTCATCGTTGTCATTCATGTCGGGCCTCCCTATCTCGGCACAGAGTCATAACTTTGGCTGTAGTCAAGGTTACGAACGCCGCCTCCCAGCTTTCCAGCGCGGGTTTTATTTTTTTTTTTACGGCGGGTAATCGCGGATATTTCACGCGGGCGCCGTGGCTGCGGACGGCGCGTTCTGATTGGCCCGCTGAAACCGGTGAAGAAATACGGCGCTGTGCGGCTAAATCGGCCGCCGCTCGGCGAAAGGAGAAGTCGGACATTTTGGGAAAAAAGCTCCCGGGAGGCTCCTGGCGGGCAGTGGATCGGTACTCCACAGGGCATCGGTTCGAGTGGCGGAAAAAACGTTTTAGGGCTAATTGGCTTATTTCTTTCTCGGCCCAATTGAATTAATTTCTTTTTTCCCTAGATGCAGGAAACATCTGTGGAGTGGCAGCCCTACATTACTGCATGCGGTGGTTAATCTTTCTTGGTGAAAAAGCCTTTCGATTTCATGTGCAAAGTGTTGTTTTTAAATAGGTGTATTTTGAGCCAAGGTGTTTCGCTAGAGTAATTAAGAATGTATTCTTCTAGAATGGGATTATTTATATTCTGAAACACCTTTCATTCTCTTTGTGTTCATTACAACAATAGGGGTACTAGGGTAAAATAAAATTTTAAAAAACAAGATTGATTGTATTATATTCTGGTAGTTGCTGATCAAAAATATGAAACTTAATTTTACCGTTTTTATTGTCACCGAACCTCTCTCTCACTGAGAATAACAGATGCCAGAAGGTTTGGCCAGAGCCTGAAACCATGAAGGAGTGAACACAACAAAGAAGAAAACCTTGCATCCTGTCTTTCTTTATCTTCCTCTCTTTAATTGCCCAGTTCTGTCTGTTTGGTGCGGTCTTGTTCCTTTCGTTTTGCATCTTTCCACATACGCCTAAATATCTCATTTGAAATTTTGCATTTAACCCTTTTATTTATTTTGAAGTCAGTGTTCTAGAACTCTGTTGCTTTCAGTCACCAGCAGCGATTGTTGCGTCAGCATTAGAATAGTTTAACATCCTAAACATACTGTATATTTGTGATCTTTCACCTTAATGTTGTGCAGTTTTCTTGATGTACAGCACTGCGCTGCGTGCCAGTTTCTGTTGCTAAGTGCGTTAGGCCGAGCTTAGACCTGCCGATTGCGATATTGATTGTTGAGGACGGATGTAAAAGCCGTGTCACTGGTCCTGGTGCTGAGCAGAACTCGTGTGCCCTGTTTTGTGTATCATCGCTTCGGTACTTGCTCTGCGGTTTCCGGATTTTGTCGTCTCAGGTTTTTCCTCCTTGCGGCGACGGAGACCTTGCTGAACAAGGAGATTCAATATCGTTGTCATGGGGGTGTCATTTTACAAGCCCTCATTCTTCATCAGGGACACTCCTGTGCTTGCGCTCGTCCTGCTCGCCATCACTCACAACAACGGCCATTTTCCTCCCTCCCCTCCTCACACTATTCACTTTAAGAGCGCCCGGGTTGACTCCACACCAGGGGATAACTCCCGGGGATAGTGCTTGGTTGGCCACAACGATCCTTCATAAAAAATCCAGCTTCATATGGGGCAGTGAATCGTCTTGTGCACCTATATTCGACCGAAACGTTTTCCTGTCAGTTCACGTTCACACACTCACGTGCGCTTTTTACTGAAAATGAGCTTCTTTAGACGTTTTGTTTCAGCGCGCGAGATTCCCGCCGGAGCTGCCTCGCGTTTGAGGGAGTGCTCGCTCGTTACTGGATCTCCGCACATCGACTGCGTTATTCATATTTTACTGACCTGTCTCAAAAGGCAGCGGAAATGGACAGGAAGGAAAGGATTTGCATTTAGCGAAATAAACCTGTCGTCTGAAAATAAAGTTCAGATTGACTTCTGACCGCATGGGAAATGCGGCGTCGGGGCGTCTCCATGGCGACGCCCCCCCCCCCCCCCCCCCCCATTTCCTCGAGGGGAATTTCCTGGTTACAGCCTGATTATGAGGATTCATACTGCCTGCAGGGTGGCGAGCCGCTGCCGGGCCGCCGCCGGGCCTCCGCTGGGTTTCCACCGGGCCGGCTTTAGATGGGGATTTGTCCCTGGACAGAGGCGCAGCCCCTCCCCTGTTTAAATCGGTGCCGACGGGCCCGCCTCGCGGTGCGGCAGAACACCCGGTAGGATCACCGAGAAACAAGCGGCGGGACCGCGGTTTCTACCCCGTACGCCCGCGGCCCGGGTGAGAGGAGAGACGGACGGCCCGCGGTCAGATAAGCCGACCGAGACGCCCGTCAGCGTCAGAGCCGAACCCCGCTAACCTCCCCCCCGCGGCCGCCTCCGCGCCACGCTGCTCGTGGGTTAACTGCTCGGTCCCACACAGAGCCACCGCCGCCCCCCCCCCCCCCCCCCCGCCGCGAGCGGCCCACCCACGGCACGCCTCTCAGCCCCCGCCCGCCTGCGGCAGCTCACAAATTGGCGCTACGGCGGTCGGCTAGCGAACTGCTGAGGGGGCCCGGTGATGAGGAAGATCGCCCCCCCCCCCCCCCCAGACAGAGCGCTGTAGTGCCAATTTGCAGGACGCTTGGCGGACCAGCAGCTGGCGATGATGTGGTCTGATAAGAGCAGAAGGGTGGAGGGCGGCGTCCGTGTCTCATTGGGCACTAGCGACCCCCTCTGGTCAATCACGTACCTGCAGTTTGGCTGCACCAGCTGCACACGAAGGTCATAGTAGTAGTAGCAGCAATATTTGTTGTAGCATTAATAGTAGTAGTATTAGTAGTAGTAGTAGCATTAATAGTAGTAGTAGTGTGTGCTCTGTGGACTTTTATAGCTAATAGTAATGGGGGGAACTGTGTTTGTAAGCAGGAAGTTGAAGGTTCCCATAAGCCCTGCACTCAGCAGGAAGACCTTCAGCCGTGTAACTAAACATGGAACAAAATGGAGGCCATGCAAACATATAGGCTGCTGCTGAGCGGGTTCCTTTGACCTGGATTCAGTCAAAATGTAAACTTAATTTTGGCTTTTGGGGTGAATGTTCACAAACGCTGTACTTTTCATCCACACAAGCCTGTTTTTTTGCTGACTCGTTGAATTCTCCAAACCGAAACGTTTTATTAAAGAACTGCGAGCCGTGCTGCTGCCCCGCCCTCGTTCAGGCGCGGGGTCCAGGACGTGCGCTGACGGACCGTTCCGTCGAGTGAAAGCTTAAGTGGTGAGATGCTCTTGTTTTCTTGTTTCCCTCCCTCCCCCCCCCCCCCCCCCCCCCACAGTCCAGGGCCTTCCTGTCGCGGTACTACAGGGACCACAACGTGGAGCTGTCCAAGCTGCTACACAGGCTGGGCCAGCCGCTGCCCTCCTGGGTGCGAGAGGAGCTGCAGAAAGTCAGATAGCACAGCGGGAGCGAGGGGGCGGGAAGAGAGAGAGAGAGAGAGACAGAGAGAAAGAAAGAGAGAGAGAGGGCGAGAGGGAAGGAGGACTTCTGACTACAATCCTGCCAAAAAAAATCATATAAAAATACAAATTTGAAAAGAAGAAAAAAAAAGGAGGAGGAATAAAAATAAAAAAAACGACAGGACACGGATTTTTCGAGCACCTCTTCAGGAGCGGGAGTCGCCTCTTTCAGTGTTTCCATGTGCTGGCATGTGGGGTCAGGAGTGTTCGAAAACCTGTGGAAGGAAGATAAGCTGCGCTGCCTGTGGAGGGGCGGGGGAGGGGGCGGGGGGTGGGGGGGGGGGGATAAAGACGGAACGCACACGCACGGAACGCGCGCACGCGCGTGTGGCTGTCAGACTGATCCCAGCCTGCGCGTGCGGCAGGCCTGCACTTGAGACTGCGGTGACTGTTCCTTTTTGTTTTTTATTTTTTTTTATTTTATTTTTTTATTTATGGCGCCGGCGCAGTGCTGGCGAGCTGCCTGGCGTCCGCGGTGAAAGATTTGCACTAAAGTTCCGTTCAATGCCTCCCACACTTTTTTTTTTCCTTCTTTTTTTTAAAAATTTTTCTGTCTTGTACATTGAGAGAGAGCAGCGGAGGGGGGGGAAGGATACACGGGAGCTTGTTAGCCGAGAGCGGCTGGCTGACGGTAAACACGGGGAGGATCTGAGCCGAGTTTCGCTCGTCTGAAGCGGAGCAGCGGCAGCCTCGCCGCTCTTCACGGGGCGGCTGCTCGTTCAGACGGAGCGGGAGCGGCGCTGGTCGACTGCTAGCTGCGAACGCCGAGCGGCGTCTCTCGCCTTCGCCCGCCGGTCCCCGAAGACGAGCGGAGGAGGAACGCGCCTCGCCGTTTCCACGCCGACCCTTTCCTCCCCCCCCGCCGCCGCGTTTCCCAATATAGCCGCGGAGCGCGGACGCGCGCGGCAGCGGAGCACGAAGCCGAAGGCGGCTCGGATGCTGTGGGGGGGGCGGCGAGAGCGTTCCGGAAGGTGACGTCACCCCCCTCGCGGACTCTGGAGATTCGGGGCTCTGCTCGCGCACCCGTGCCTGGGGCGGGGGTCTTTTCGTCGCCTCAGAACAAACTGTTTTCTGGAAACTCGTACGGCGCGCAGGACCGCACTGTGTCTGTCGGCAGTGCACTTTGTTCAATAAAGATCATCGTTTCCCTACTGACTGCGCCGGGACTTCGACGTTGGTGGCTTGGTTGGAGTGATGAAATTCATGAAATCTGTACCACTTTCAGGCTTTTTCTGTTTCCTCCCACAGCTAAGCACAGAGCGCGTTGTGGCTAGATTGAATTTTGGTCTTGGTTGCGAAAGTGCGCTCCTGAAAATTGTGATTATAAAGGCATCTGAAAATCATATGCTCGTTGGCGAACTTTGTGATCACACAATGAACAAATCGCACTGGTGAACTCAGGGAAAATCTGAGTGTCCTAAAACAAACACGTACATGTTCTTTTGAGAAGGGTATTTATTTTTTTGTTCAGTTCTTCGCTGGCGTGTGGGTGTATCACTTGGTGAAATCGAACAGTGGTCATTCAGTAGGCCCCGTGGTGAATTCACTTTAATGGGAAAAGATAATAATCTCCCCTCCGAAGGGACCTTCTGATAACCTTGACATTTTACACTCTGAATATAGTGTGTCATGCCATGCTCACCGCGGGTATGTGAAATTTACAGCAGAGTCACGGTTTCAGACATCACGCTTTTTCACATCGCTGAACTGAGGACAGCAAGGACTGCGCAATCAGACCAATGCCCCTGGGTTTCTAATGTATCATATTTCAGTCATATTTCATAATTTAGTTTAGTTTTTTTTTTTTTTTTTAATTCTTTTTTTAAGCTATCATTTTGCCCCATTGGCAGGACTAATAGGAGATGCTTTTGTTACATAAGATTAATTCTAAGAATTGATACAGTTTGTGTCGGGTTTTAGTCGCCAGTTTGACCTTAGCGTTGCTTTCTGGGTCGCAGCGTATTTGCTGGTTGGATTACTTGTATTTTTTTTTTGTTTTTTTTTGTTAATAAATGCCTCAATACGGTGTGTAATTGCTTCGAAAGAGTGTGTATATATATATACATATATATTCAAATAAAAAAATTAACTGGTTAACAGTTTAGTAAATTGTTCTCTTCCAAGGGAATTACTTTGACATACATATGTGTGCCAGCTTGTGTGCAGTGTGTGTGCACATGTACGTGCTTGTGTGCAGTGTGTGCTGTGCTTGTGTGTGTGTGTACGTGTGTGCATGCGCACACTGTATATGTGTGTGCGTGCCCCCACACACACGTGTGTGCATTTGTGTGTGCACGCACGCACTGTGTGTGTGTATGTGCGCACACATGCAGTGTGTGTGTGTGTGTGTGTGATGCCTTTATGCAGTTGAACAAAGGGAGCCACACCAAAGGCTTGTCCCAGGGCCTGCTGTCTCCACAGACTCATGCATTCAGCGCAGTGTCTCACTCTCCATTCGCTGTCACTGCTGCTGTTACTGCTGCTTCTGGCAGGGCACCGCGCAATCACTGAATCAGAACAACAATAAGAGAACCGCAATAACAGACACAAACAAATTCATACATTTAGGGAGTTAAACCAGCCGTGAAGAGGGGAGAATTAAGAAATCTGAGTGAACCTTGGAGATGTTTTTGTGTCTGCAGTGGTTAACTGCCGTGCCATGTGTGGGGAAAAAACTAAACTTGCGTGTGTGCGTTTGTCTGTGTGTGTGTGTGTGTGTTTGTGTGTGTGTAGTATTAACCTTAAAAGGCCATTCATATATCATAATTCCCCTATATTCAGTCACTGGGATCATACAAGTGTTTCTTGCGGATGAGTTGTGTTAGTTGTCCCTTCTATGTGCCATAAAATGTTAAGTATAGGAGAGAGATCATTACTGTGTTTTAGCTTGATCGAGCAAGACCAGAGATTTGGAAAAGAACCCTTAACTGTCAGAGGGAATCCATCTTTAATTCTCTGATACATGTGTAATGTATGGTAGGTGTAAGTGCAGTGGTAATATTTAAAAGAAATTAAAAGGTATACAACACGTGGAAACAGTGACTTTCTTTTGCACAGTATTGACCGGCATTCAATATGATTCACGTTTTTCAGTCCAGTGAACTTCAGGTTTTGTCGTTAAAAAGCAAAGGTTTGTTCAGCCGAAACATTGCTCAATCGGATGTGCGGTTTGCATAATTAACTCGGATATCTATTTCCCTGGGTGCATTCGAAACAAGTGGGAAATGCTTGCGGTTTTAGGCAGAGGCTTTAACGGATCTCGCGTTATTAAGCAACGAGATTGGCCACGTGCGAGCGAGCCGTGTCTGCGTCAGCCGGCTAAATCCTTGCAGTCGTTCTGACAAAGATTCTGTGTGTGAAAGATGGCGGGACCAGATGGAGGTGTGTACAGCTGGCTTATAGCCGGTTTATTCAAAAACCTGTGAGATTGCCTCTGACCACCTGTGGGTACAGTGTGCGTACACGCATTAGGTTCTTCCTTCCAGGTATTGTGTCTTTTTCCATGTGCACCGACTCTGACTGAAACGAGTGCTAAAAACATGACTCATATTTCCACATATATATTTTTTTTTCTCGATTTTTGGTGTTATGTGATCATTAAAAAATGTTCCCAACAGATGGACCTTATTCCTCTGAAATGATAGCCTTATGCACAAGCGCTCCCATTAATAGTCTGAATAACATCCAACCAGCTTTAAATACAGACTTCTGCTTCTGTGTTGTTAAAGTTAAATTACATTTTTCTGAAAAATCCTTATTCATGAATAAGAGCTTATTCAAGCCTTATGCTAACACAGAACTTCATAACTTCCAGGAGAGCTGGGGAAATGACTTGCCTCTTAGTGAATGCCAGGCAGAAGCCAGGTGGAGTGTTTGTGTGCCCACACCTGTCAGGTGGATTCAGAAAAGCAGGGCTTAATAAGGCTATCTGCTTGTTTTCTCTGAATACATATATGGTTGCATAGGAACAAAATTTAATGAAATGCTCGCCGGATGCAGGGACAGAAGAATTACAGTATTGCGTAGATTAAGGGCCGTTTCCTTGAGAAGCTGTGATGTTAGAGTGCCACCTAGTGTTCAGACTACTTAAGAAAATTGGACGTATTCAGAGACTTGACTTTTTAAATGTTTTTTCAATTCAGGAGTAAACATGATGGGAATATGATTCAATTATTCAGTCTATTGTAATTGCATTGGACATCAACGTAAAACAGATCAGAGCCGTATCAAGAAATGTTGCAGAAGAATCCGCTTGTTGGTGACAGGTTTCAGCTCGAGTGCGTGTGTGTGTGTGTGTGAGAGTGAGTGAGTGAGTGAGAGGTGATTGCTGACAACAAAGCATAGCGCTAATTTGACTATTTCAAATTAGTGTAGTCATTAGACTACTGTTGGCAACCAGCAAGAGATTCAGCAAAGGTTAATTGGAGAAAGGAATGATTTATTTATTTATTTATTTATTTATTTCCTTCCTTCCTTCCTCCCTTTTTTCCTTCCTTCCGTGGTGAGCCGTCTGTGATGGTAGGGTAATGAGGATGAAGAGCGCAGGGACTGAGCCTGGCGGCCGTTCGGCGCGAATGTCTCGTGCAGCCAGGCTTCGCTCTGTCGCGGTCCGCGGGTCGCGGATATCGCGCTGTCGCGGGTGCACAGCGGGAACACGTCACACCGGACGGACGGACACTCTGCAAAGCAGAAGCGACCGGGGACGAGCTGTGCCTGGAACTCGTCCCGCGAGCGCTTATTTTCATAGACGGTCTGGCTATTTTGGGACGATTACAATTGTAATTTATCACTTATTTAACATAAGGAAAGGGATTCATTGTACCAAGCAATAAATACATCAATGAATTCATTAATTTGGTAACTCAAAATGGCTATAAGAGACTCTCCAAACACTCTCTTGGACTCCCCTCTTGGATCTCTGGTAGAAGAGGATTTTATTTAATCTCTGAGATATCCCAGTTAAGCAGAGGGTAGATAAATAATTAAAATTACGGTTGCGGCTGACTGTTTCCTGTCAATGACAGCTGGGAGCAGGCAGGGCGCTGCCAGATTCTCAAAAAATCCACCCACTTCATAGCACCCTCTAGACTGCCTGAGTTAGGAGAACAAAAAGTGGTGCCCATAATCATCTTAATTATCTTCCCTCGCTAACAGTGTGCGATCAGGAAACTACTTGTTACAGCACAATGTGGACCGGTGCCACTGACAGTTACTCAAATTGCATATTTGGACCTTGTGTTTCCCTCCGTAATGAGCCGTTTCATCTGCTGAAGTACCCGTGAAGGGTCTGGTCTGATCTCTCAGATCAGACGATGTAGTCTCGATGCAGTCTGCGAGCTGCGTATTTACACTGAAAAATCTCTAACCGAGGAGCGAAAGCTACTCAAATGTCTGTTAATTGCTCTCAGATTTAAAAATACATACTCTCGGCCTGATTAATCAGATTCCTATGACAGCAGTAGAGTGTGACATCAGTAATGGCCAGAGGGGATTGTCACATTTCAAACCAATTAAAGCTGCAATAACTGCCTGAGTTAATTTTTTGGACCTCCGATAGCAGTTAACCATTGACTGTGAACAATCTCGGTTTTGATCACCGTATTCGATGACAAATCTAGAACAGAATACTATGTGCTGTACTGAGAGGCTGAAACAATAGCAGAGCAATGGAAAAATATCACCATACAACTGACACCTGCATTTGTGTTGTATACCTGGGAGTGAAGACACTGTGTATCTTTGTATATAAATACAAGACATAGCAAGCACCACTGAGAATTGGCGTTGATCTTGTCAGACAGGCCTAGCGCCCACAATTGACTTGTCTTGGAGACACTAGTTTGTTTGTTTTGTTTATTTATTTATTTTTTATTTGCATCACTCTGAATCGCTTTCTTAAAACATGTCATCCCATTTCAGACAACTGACTGAATACTAATATTGCTATACATTTTTTTAAACATATTTTATGCAATAATTTAAGGATCACTTCTGGATAACGAGCACAGAAACTGTTTTAAGCAGAAGTTCACATTTGAACTGTGAGGGCGTATTTGTGTCCTTGAGCAAGGTTGCCTAAAGTACATGTACTTCCTTAGTAAATATCAAGTTCATAAATTATTTTTTGTCAATTGTCAGTTGCCTTGGTTAAGGCCATCTGCTACACCAATAATAATGTATTAATCATGTAATAATATTTATATAACCTCTATGACCTTCTCACTCCTGGATGCCAAAAGCAGCTTTGTTCAAAGACTACTTTTGACAGTTCTACTTACAAGAACTAGCCACTAGATGGCACATAGCTCACTCATAGTGATGTGGTTGACTATATCCCATTTGGATAAAATGACATCATACATGTATAAGATGAGTATATTGATTGTTGCATTAGTGTCATATGGTGTTTTTCAATAGGTACAAACAGTATGCAATATTACTTTGATATTACATATTTGTCAAAATAAATAACCAATTCGTTCAAATCAGTAGACTATAATTAAGAGATTGATAATGACATTCTTAGTTTCCATTTTTCTTGTTAGTCTTAGTTTTTTCCTTCTTCACCTTTCAACATAAAGTTAGCTGAAACCAGACATCGGTCACAGTAACGACAAATTAAGTAAATTAAGTAAAACTTACTTTTCCCCACAGGTGTAAACATCGATTTGAAGTTACTGCAACAAGAAACATAAACGAGAAAATAATCTAAAGTATGCCCAACGGGAATTCTCAGTGTCTCTGAAAATTCACCAGGTTTCTATAAACAATGGCTATATTGTTGGGACTCTTTCTTTTAACTATGTGCGATGTAAACATCTCCGGCTTGTACAACAAACAGAGGACAACTCAAGATCGTTGTCATTCCTGTAACCGTTGTTTGGTGCGCAGGTGTTACGCGCTCGTGAGAAACACGATCGGGGGCTTTTAAACTACAGATCATGCGCGAGATGAGATTGCCGTTATTTCACTGCTTTGTGAATAACAGTAAAATTACCAATAGTTCAAACGGTAGGAAAGTAGCCTAATCTTAAATAAAAATAAATAAATAAATAAACAAAACTCCCGACTTTAAAGTTCCTACATGAAAGCAATATTGTTGTTTAAGTTTTACTTTGAAGCAGCTAAACCTACTTCTGTAGGCCTGGACCCTCAATATAAAAGTTTATTTTATTTTAAATAAGAAAACTCCGGCGTGAATGCTCCCGCAGTAATAACTCATTTCAATTGTCTAGACAGACAAAGCGTTTCACCAGAGACCGGCAGAAAATCCCGCAGCTGCCTCTGGACAATCAACCGGCCGGGCTTCGCTTTCACTCCGGCAAAATTCAATTTCACCATTTCTGTTTAAATGAAGAGGCAAGGGTCAAATTACTTCCTGCCTTCACTATTACCAGCGTCTCTCCTCTGAATAAATGAAAGCATGTGTGTATAAAGACGTTCTGGAGTTATTTTACAACCTTATGAAGACGGGATAACAGAACAGGTTTATTGTAAATATGCCTTTTTTGAGCGTGGTCAATTGTGTTAACTTGTAGCACAACAGACCTTGGCTTCTAGAGTATTGAAATTGCTTCCTGGACTTTTTCATCAGCTATAGCTGAAGGATATTATCTCACTTTTTCTTTTCTATTTATTTATTTTTTTAAAGAAAAGTTTAGCAGCGAATGTGGTTAGTTTTTTTTTTAAATGTAAAGATCATGTAATGGAACTCCCCGCAACACACACTCACACACAGACACATGCACACACACTCCCACCCACCCACATGCACAGACACACACAACCACACACAGCTGTATTTGAAATGTTTAATTCTCAATATTCAATGCTTTTTTCCCATGAACATTATACTTCATTTTCTTTAAAAGATGTAAACCATGCCCAATATTGACATAACACATTTAACCTGTAGAAAAGCAACAGTTAAAAGACAGTAATACGCCCAAAGCTAACTTACAATCCGGTAAATCCGACCGACAACATCTCAGGTAGTTTAATGTTGAATTTCTGTTCCAGACCCACCGAGTTAGGGTCACAGGGGGGAAAAAAATAATGCTCATTTTAATCAGGAATTACAATTTCTTCAGCTTAGCTGGATTCTCTCCTGTTCAAAACTGCAACACCCTGAAGAGAAGGACTGGACTTAGTGTCACAGGACTAGCATCATACAGCAAAAAAAATCTCACAACAACAATAGCACCATGTCATGAAGGTCAACACTGAAAAGTACATAAGTTAATACAACAACAAATGCTAATGTCCTACACAGCGATTCATTTAGCGACGTAATGGCACTCGAGAGGAGTTCTTCCCCAGCCCAGTCTTGCTGAGGAGCCCCATGCCCTCCACAGCTCCCCCCTATACCCCACTGCAGTACACTGTGTGGCCAGGGGCTACGCTCATTTAGAATCTGGCATTTGTAGTGCAAGGTTTGCAACGTCCGCACTGGGAGCTGAGAGGCTGTGTAGTGTGCGTTGTATCCCAGAGACGGGCCAGCTCTCCTCTTTGTCCTAGGAGTTTATTCCAGGGGTGCACCACATGGGACAACCCTAAATTTATTTTTGCCAGCTTCATTACATTTAAATCACATTACATTACAATTTAGCTTTTTAGCTTTTTAGCATTTTTACGTTTTACATACAATCTAATTATACGGCTGGATATTTACTGAAGCGTTTCAGGTTGAGCACCTTTACCAAAGGGGTACAAGGACTGTGCGCCAGATGGAAATCGAACCCGCAACCTCCCGGTTGTGAGCCTGGTTTCCTAATTAAACTACACCGCTGCCCGAACCAGCTCCTGCCCCTGGCTTGTAAATGAGCACAGCTGCTCGTCTGATATGCGCGTGTATGTGTGTGTCATGTGGTCTATGACAGGACTGAACCTGCACTGGTGAGTGCAATGGTTTAGTACATGAAGCCAGGGCTGAACGGCTGGACCAAAAAAAGCCAGAAAATCTGCCGGCCCTCAAGGACTGCTGTGTAGCCCTGCTTTACTGTGTCACGAGTGGTCCCATTCAAACAGAGAAGTGCTGAAAACAACCATTGAAAAACAATTAAACAGGAAAAGAGCAAATAAAATAAAAGTACTTTACAGGGCTGACAGAACAAGGACAGACAAACAAAGAAATGTTTTTAAAAAAAAACATGCCACTAGTTTTTGTTTTTTGGGGAGGGAGACGGTAAGACAGTCAGAATAGGCCTCCTGCCGGGCCATGTGAGTGCAGACATTCCCGCGGGGGGGGGGGGGGGGTGCGGATGGGGGCGGGGCTACAGGCCTGTCACTCGCCTGATCCAGGGCACGAAGGCCGAGACTTTGGTGTAGACCCCCGGCGAGTCCTGCAGCCTGCAGGCGTGCCCCCAGGAGGTGACCCCGTAGACCACCCACCCCCCGCCGCCGCCGCCGCCGCCGCCGCCCGCGCCCACACTGCCGCCGCCGGGCCGCTCGCAGACCAGCGGCCCCCCGCTGTCGCCGCGGCAGCTGTCCACCCACTTGTCCTCGGCGGCGTTGCCGGCGCACAGCATCCTGCCGGTGAACTGGCCCGGGTAGCTGGCCTCACACCGCCTCCTGTTCAGCAGCGAGATGGAGGCCTGCTGCAGGGTCCTGGAGTAGGCCCGCCCTGCGGAGCACACACCGGCCAATCACATCCCCGGACCGTCACGAACCGGCCTATCACATGCCCGGACCGTCACAAACCGGCCTATCACAGCTCCTCAGCTACGGTGCTAAACACCGACAACCTGAGGTGAGTCTGCCGATAAAGAAGACCAGGTTAAAACCTAGTATATGGCTGGGCCGAACCAGCTGACGTCACAGACATGTGCGGTGTAACTTCATCACTCTCTCAGTCAGTCACAGACATGTGCGATGTAACTTTATCACTCACTCAGTCAGTCAGTCAGTCACAGACATTCGCGTTTGTAGGGCTGTCCCCGCTGTTGCAGTCCAGCCAAAAAGAGTTCAGAAACCATGTACATCCATAGCACATCTGCACTTATAACTTTTATTTATTTTCATAAAAACGTTACAAATTTGAAGGTTTCCTTACGCTGCCAATGGTATTCTTCTGTTGGTGACATTTATACTGAAATATAATATATGAAATCATTTCAGAGGAAGTTTTTAGATAAAAAAAAGCCATTTTTCCATTTTTCTGATAAAGCTGGTACATCCGAACACTTGCCCAATAAGCCTTATCCTGGCTGGAAAAACACTGAAACTTGTGAATTTCTCAGTTGGAGGGATTTTAAAAAACGTGTGTTCTTTTAATTTTATAGTATGTATATCATCTATTTAATTTTGAATGCGTCTAACCGCGAGAACCCCATTAGAGCTGCTTTCACCGAAAAACAGAAATTTCGCTGTAAACATCCTTACTCGTAAACACAAATTTGTGCTCGCATCCTTTACTTACCAGTGCCATTTAGCGTTAACATTGTTTATTTGTAAAGTGAACTGACCCACCCCCCCATAAAGGCCACAATTAATTGGCTGTTGATGGAAGCTGCAGACTGTGTTCCAGACTCTATCTAGCCACTCGGCAACAAATGATCATTTCTGTGTGATAGCCATAATTAAAAGCACACTTTTAAAAGCATAGATTTTTCTCTCGAAAAGCTGGCTCCTGAACTGAAGAGCAGCTTCACTCGGCGTCGCGGGGAAAATATATCACTTTAATGCTTTCCCTGATGCCCACGAGAGAAGGCAAGCAGCCAGAGCTCTTAATGAGTTTCGAACACACACTTCATCTCAGATGACTTTGTTTCAGCTCACCCCATAGAACGAGCGCATTTTCTCATTGTGGATAATCACACGGGTTATCCCATTCAGCAGAGCTGAGCAAACAGACGACAGACATAATTCAAACAATGCATCCGATATTTAGCAATTTGCGTGACTAATAGTTTTAATCGCTTTAATTTCCCCCTTGCGGGAATTATTTTTGGAGTTGTTTACCATAAACAGACTGCATAGGCCGGAAGGGTTTATGAATACTTGAATATGAAGACAAGAAAAACGGTATTTACTCTTTCAAATAACTTACTTTAGATTAGTTGAGTTTTAGTTTTGTGATCACAGCTGTCGTAACACTGGCAAACGGTTCAGACAGCAGCCAGGATATTTTCAAATCTGAGCTCGCCGAGCATGAAGAAAACGTTAACCCTTTGCGGGACAAACGGGAATAAGGCTGATTTCCATCTCCGTGCTGGATGACTGGAACAGAATCGGTATTCAGTTCAGTGGGAGAACTGGCAGCTGGGAGATTTTCTTCTGACAGGTTGAGGGAGTGGGGCCACATTTAAATGTGAGATATGAAACGTCCTTATCCCCCTCCCCGACCCCCACCCCCGGCCCCTCATCTGTCCAAAACGTCAGAAAATAAAAAGCCCGGAAAGAAATAAACGGAGGCGAGAAGGCTGTGTCTGCACCCGTCACCTGTCAGACGGTAAAAAGGGGAACACCCCCCCCCCCCCCCGCCTGGCTGAGGCGGGGCGAGAGGGCGAGCCGTCGGACGCCTCGCGTCCCTCAAAAGCGCCTCTTAATTAGGCGGGACGGGCCGACCCCGCGTTTCGGCACCGCAGAGAGGCTCCGGCTGACGGGGCAGCAGCCAGACGGTGGATCTGTTTGACGTACGGGGGGGGCTGGCGGCCTCCAAATGAGACAGGCCGACCCGTTTGATGGGCGCAGCGTTAGATTTTTCTTTTTTTATTCCCCCGCACGTCGGACAAATTGAAGAAAGAACTGAGAGAGTTCTTCACTGCGCTGTGAGTTTTGAGAATGACTGGCGGTTTTTTTCTGATTGTAGATTTTCAAAAGAGCGGACGAGATGTCCAATACAACAGAACAATATTCTGCATGCTCCTGGATATATGATACAGTGAGCTCCATAATGTTTGGGACAAAGACTTT
Source organism: Anguilla pacifica (assembly GCA_039654925.1). Classification (NCBI taxonomy): domain Eukaryota; kingdom Metazoa; phylum Chordata; class Actinopteri; order Anguilliformes; family Anguillidae; genus Anguilla; species Anguilla pacifica. Next base: position 66,264,645 of record CM077288.1, read on the forward strand.
TTTTTCCTTTCTTGATTTGGTTGGATACTCTCTATACCTGAGGTCAGCAGTACTACCTTTATTTTCATTCTAATAAGGGACTAATTTAGACATTTAGATCTTTCAGGAAACAATACAACAAAGCGTACCCCAATACAGACCCCTAAATACTTTCCCAGTTTTCCATTTTTGCCAGACTGTCGGATACTTGACGGGACGGGCAGGCAGGCGGGAGGTTGGGTGGTGTTTTTGGGGCGGGGCGCCGCTCACCTGTGTCGCCCCAGCAGGTGATGAAGCAGGTGGAGGCCAGGCGGAGCACCCTCTCCCGGTGACGGGAGGGGGGGGGGGGTGGGGGGGAGGTTGGGTGGTGTTTTTGGTGTTTTTGCTCACCTGTGTCGCCCCAGCCGGTGATGAAGCAGGTGGAGGCCAGGCGGAGCACCCTCTCCCGGTGACGGGAGGGGGGGGGGTGGGGGGGAGGTTGGGTGGTGTTTTTGGTGGTTTTGCTCACCTGTGTCGCCCCAGCCGGTGATGAAGCAGGTGGAGGCCAGGCGGAGCACCCTCTCCCGGTGACGGGGCAGGCAGGCCGGCAGAACGTGGCGACTCAGCACCGCACACCGCCCGTCCCGCCCGAACAGCCGCACCAGCGCCACGTCGTAGTCGTTGCTGTGGGGCCTGTAGTTCGGGTGGAGCACGATCTCCTCCACCCCGTACTCCGCCTCGAACTCCTCCGGCACCAGCGTGTGGTAGTCGCCGACCCGCACCTTGTAGGTCCTCGTGTCGTTACCGTACCTGCGAGCAAAAGAGACGTAGAATAAACCGAACGAACGAACGAACGAACGAACGAACGAACGAACGAACGAACGAACGAACGAACGAACGAACGAACGAACGAACGAACGAACGAACGAACGAACGAACGAACGAACGAACGAACGAACGAACGAACGAACGAACTAACTAACTAACTAACTAACTAACTAACTAACTAACGAACTAACGAACTAACGAACTAACTAACTAACTAACTAACTAACTAACTAACTAACTAACTAACTAACTAACTAACTAACTTTTTAATTTTAGGAGAGTGGATCACCATCCATAAGTATTCTTTTGCCTTATTATACAGTAGATATGGATGGGCTGAATGGCCTATTCTCATCACTATATTCTTATGTTCTGAATATATAATGAAATTATGGATTAGATTTTTTTAAATGTTGTAAGCTTTTGGCTTATAAAAACAAAGAGCAATCATACATGCATTTTACATCATAAGCTCTTGGCTTAAAATAATAAACAGTAATCATAGATGAAACTAAAAACATAGAGAACATTGAACACAGAATACTGCAGTGCAACACGACTCATTAATCATGTGGACTGCTGTGCTGTGTGATTTATGAATAAAACGGCAGAAATAAGAGTGGTTTCCGAGGCTGGGGGCACTTTGGACCTACGAGCAGATGGAAGCTTCTGGAATGAGGAGGGATTATGGGAAAATGAAGATGCATCAGGCTGCAGTTACAGAACTGGGCTAAGAACTAGTGATTTGGGGGTCGTGGGCTAGGGATCAGTTCACTCATTGTTCCCTTATGTGCCTTGTAACAATTTCCAGCTATATAGGTATATTAAATATAAGCTGTTTCCCATAAAGGCCTCTGCACAGTAAATTAGTAAATGCCTTCCTGAAATAAGGCTAAATCTGGAGTCATGGTCAAGATGGAGATCCATTACATGCTCACTTTTCTGTGTATTTAAGGATTATATTTTCAGTCTAAGATTATTTAACGTTATTCAATAATTACTAACTCTGCTTATGACCTCAGTGTCTACAGTGACCGCCGGAGGTGCAGTCTGGTGTCTCGTCAGTCATCATAAACACGCAGAAATGTCACGGCCAGCTACAGAGAGTGTGCAGCTCCGTAGCCAGACCAAGCTAATAACTCTCTCTCTGTGAAGCAGGTCTTAAGGAAGCTCTCATTTCGCATAGCATTAACGCGGGGGGTGTCTTTACACTTCACAGAAATCTCCCCTCCATAAAATAAAACCACTTCCTCCCGGACATCCTCGGGTGTTTGTTTTAATGCGGGGGGGATGGGGGGGGGGGGTCAGGTTTGTGACGGCCACGCCCCAGGGCCAGCGACTCTGTGACCCGCGGCGGCGGCGGCGGTAAAAATAAACGGCGCCCGTCCCACAGGCGTCTAAGCCGCAGCGTCGCGCTTTCCTTTCCTCCGATTGGCCGGAGGCCGTGCGCTGCTCGCAGGTACGCCAGCCTCCCGTTGCCTGGCAACAGGCCCGCAGCATCGGCCAAAGGGCAGATCTTTGAAGTCAGAGAGCCCCCCCCCCCCCCCCCCCCCCCCCCGTGGGTTTGAACGGGCTGCTGTCTGCTCTGTGACGCGTCGCAGGAACACCCTAAATCAGGCTAAACCTTCGTGAGCTTTTGTTTGACACTGAATTCATCTGTGCAGAATGGAGAGTATCTGTCTTACTATATCTGTCTGTCTGTCTGTCTGTCTGCTTAAGCCAAACCCCCCCCCCACACACACACACACAAACACACATAACCACACACACACACGACCGCACGCACACACACAACCACACACACACTCACACACACATACACACACATAACCACACACACACACAACCCCACGCACACACACAACCACACACACACTCACACACACGTACACACACATAACCACACACAACTCCATGCGTACACACCCATTCACACACGCACACACACACACACACGCTCGCACACACACACATATGCACACGCACACACACACACGCACACACACACACATGCGCACACACATAACCACACACACACACACACGCACACACACATAACCACACACACGCACACACATACACACACATAACCACACACACACCCTCACACACACACACACACACACACACACACACCCTCACACACCCACACACACACACACACACCCTCACACACTCACACACACACACACACACACACACACACACACTCTCTCTCTCTCTGAATAGTGCGGTAATGGAAAAGGTAGAACCCTGCCAGGGGCCGGAGTCACAAGCGAGTGTCCAGTTTCACCATCAAGACTTTTCCGGAAACAAATCTGCGTCCTGGAATCCAAACTACTTCCTGCCGCTGGGGCGGCGGGGGATCAGTGGACATTCCGCCTCGCGCTCGCTAATGGCGCTCCGGAGCGTCTGCTCCGAAAACTCCGCGCCGTTCGCCGCGATGATACCCCCTCACCCCCCCACGACCCCCCCTACCAACCCCCCCCCCCGCGTCGACCCCAAGCTCTTCTTAAACCTTCCGTTTAGCAGCTCGTTCCCTCAACACTCAGTGCGTAACCGGGAGAGGTAATTAATTCCATAGGTCACGTTAGGTAGGGGTGCTAATCTAGACACTCGGGTCAAATTCCCATTTTTTTAAAAAAAACTGGGCCCTCTACATCTGGCCACTTAATCATCCCCTAAATCAGACTGGCTGCTCAATCCTCGCAAATCCACACACACACGCTGATTCCCGTAAAAAAAGAATTTGGGGTCCACAGTGACCCTACTTTGGTAAATGAAGGTATAATCAAAAATAAACACAGCAGCCCGTACAGCACGATATGATATTACACGTGTCATTTCCGTTTAGCCCCCTTCTACTATGGTGAACATGGTTTTATCTGACATATACTGTTACTTGGCGATATCGAAGACCAACGTCTGCAAATAGTGATGAATTTCTCCGCGAGTGCGTTCGACCTGGAGGCATAACGTGATCTGGGGCACAACCTAGCTTTTAAATATGAAGTTGAGAACATTACGTATAACTTTCCTACCTACTGCACTCTCAGAAAAGAAGGTACCATGCAGTACCTAGAAAGGTGCAATCGCTTGTCACTGTGCCAGTACCCCTTGAAGGTACAGAACTGTACCTTTACCAGAAAAAAAGGTACCATTCAGTACCTAGGAAGGTACAATCACTAGCACCTTTAGAGGTACAGTTTTGTACTTGTACAGAATTTGTACCCTTGTGTACCTTTATGTCTGAGAGTGTACATAAAGTCTGGAGTTCCACACTCATGAGCTCACGGTCTCATTTGGCACTGTTTGACTGAAGTGAAAATGTGTAATGGGGCGTAATGATTTTACCGGGCCGATTTCGTGTGAGGGCTGCGAAATCCACCGACTAAATCCGCTTAAAATATCTGGGTGTGAGACGCGTAACCTCTTCCGCTCTCGGTAGTAACGCCCGATGCCAGAGGCCCGCGGTCTCGTCACCCTCGTTCTGCGGCCCGACAGGGGCACAGCGCGTAAAAATAATATGACATTTGGTTCAGTCCTGGTGCACCGGTACTTCTATTCATAGGAAACACGTTTTGAAATGTGAAACGTTCGCTCGTTGCGCACACAGGAGGCTCCCTGTAAACGCATCCGCACTTTTGCCGATTTCCGGTATTCTTTTTTAAGCCTTGACTGTATTTACAGTTAATGCCATATTACACCCTGGGGCAGGAGGTCCGGTGTGTGTGCAGGTTTCTGTTTCCACCCATTATCCTGGCTGAATGAACTAATTGGCTGTATACATCATCACTGGTTCACTCGTAGGTTAGATCACAGTGAAACGTTTCATTTAGGAACACAAGAACAATTTGCCTGTCAGTTATGCGCTTATCAATAAGTGTAGCTAAACCCACCTCTGCTTCAGGTTCTAGAATTTTTTAAGACAAAAAGGATTATCCCACTGAGCCATTCAAATTCTCATTAATTATTTACACAGATGCAAGATCTTAAGCTCTTGCAATTAGAGAACTACAGTATTTGTACAGGTTCACATGCACATTTTATTAAAGAAAACTGAAAAAGAATTTGCACAAAAAACAGCTCAGAATTCCTTTATGCCAGGTACCATAACTAATGCAATTTCCAAAGGTCTTCCCCCCCCCTCCCCAATTTATGGATGGAAATTGTGAGATTAATTACCAGGATGTACAGGTAGGAAAAGAGACCAGCCTGCCCTGCAGCTGAACAGGAACAGGGCCTGACAACCCACGGGTGTATGTTTGTAATCTAATATGAACGCTGGTTTCGAGCAGTCTCTGCTTCTCGGTGCTGCGCCAGATATCCTGGAAAATATCGGTAACTGCGTTTCACAGCACAGAGTAGGGGGGGAGGGAGGGGGGGGCGGCTTTTAAAAAATACAACACTGGAGAGACAGGGCAGACTGCAAAGCCAAGGTCCCCCCCCCCCCCTGTTCAAAGGGGGGACAGCGCAGATTTCGCCAGCTCTCTGTCTCAGAGGCTTAACCGAAACGTGGAAGACAAAGCGCCCCCCCCTCCCCCGCGTAATCTTTCACGCGCGGTCCTGGACATTCGGACGGCTCGGGACCGGCTTTTGACCGCTGGTTATTGATGGGCGCAGTTTGCTCTTGTATTCTGTCCTTATTTACCAGCCGAGAGAAAAAAGGAAGAAAAAAAACCGCGAAATCCCCAGTAATTTAAGAGCCTCCCCGCTCCCAGCGGCTGGGTGTATAACTCAGAGAGAGAGAGAGAGGACGGGCGCAGAGCCGTCCCGGGAACCGCGCCGAAACATCTCTCCGCGTTACGGGCTGTCTGGGGCGTGCCTGCGGGTTCACCCCGCTGACTGATGAAGCTGTGTCTGGACCGGGCCACTCGATCACGCGTCCCGCGCACCGGGGAACAGCGTGGGGTAGCCTACCCAATACAGGGCCAGGGCCCCGTCAAAGAGTAGCAGAAGTGCATTCACTAAATATATATATATATATATATATATATAGCGAGTAGCCGACATGAACAGCTGACTGAGATGCGCATCAGGGCGCAGCTGTGCACTGGTGGTCTCCTGCTCCTGACGGACTGTGAAAGTCAGGCTCGGAGATCTACGGTCGCTCGTCTGCGGGCCCGGCTTCTCGGCAGAAGATGAACTGCGCTGCATTCACGCGAGAAAGAAGACCAGACACGCTATTTAAAATAGCGGTTTAACCCAGCGCTGCAGTCGTGCCATCGCCGAAGGCGAAACCGGTGCAGATACCTTATCTGTCCCGTCTGTCAACGCGAAAGACGAAATTATACATTTTGGGATGGCTCACTTTTAAAAGAGCTCCCTAAGATTTCAGGGATTACGCATTTTAACGGTTAGCTAATGCTAACGGTTAGCTAATGCTAACGGTTAGCTAATGCGCGATGCTTTTCTCGTTGTCAGCCCAGCCCCGGCTAATTTACAGCCTCGACCCACGGGCCGGGGGGAGAGCGTTTTCCACCTGATACACCGCGCAAAAAAAAGCGCTACTCCGCACGCAAGGAGCTGCCGCACGCAACAGCTCCCAGAAAACAGCTCCATTTTCCTCAGAAGCCGTTGGGGATTTATAGAGATTTCATGCTGCGGGAATGAAATAAGGCGAGGCTGTGAAACTCTGATCGCAAGTGCTTTTCCTCGCTCTTTTCTTTTTACGCCCACAAAGAAGCACACAGCCGCCGCGGCTGCTAGAATTCCACCCTGCAGGAAACGGGCTTTCAGCTTTGAGTGGGGGTGCCTTGATGAGACAGAGTAATAAATGCCAGACCTGTCGGTTGAATAGTCAGAAATGCAAATGAACTTTTGGAGATTTGCCTACTCTTAGGCTGAATTAAGTATTTACGGTTTTAGCTTTGATTTACGGTCTCATTTGCCCGCTCTACTGCTTGTAGAGTCTGTACATCGCCATTCCTTTGAAAGGTTTCTATCGCTTGTCACACTGTAGATGTTGACGTCTGTAATTGTAAATAATTTGTATAGCACCTTCCTCTGTAGATTCAGCAATACCAATGGCAGCAGTTATAATGGTTTAGGATCTAGTTTCCCATCTTGACTCATAAAGCATCTCTGGTTTACTGGTTCCTTAGCAACTCAAAAACAGAAATAGTGTGACTTCATGGACACACCGGTGGAGCTATCATGTAATGATGTCACAGTAGCTCACTGGTGAGCAGTGCCAGAATGGTGAGCAGTCGGGAGGGTGAGCAGTAGTGGGATGGTGAGCAGTAGCAGGAGGGTGAGCAGTGGCGGGATGGTGAGCAGTCGGGAGGGTGAGCAGTAGCGGGTGGGTGAGCTGTGGTGTGATGGTGAGCAGTAGCTGGATGGTGAGCAGTGGCGTGATAGTGAGCAGTGGCGTGATGGTGAGCAGTAGCATGAGAGTGAGCAGTAGCGGGAGAAAGAGCAGTGGCGGGATGGTGAGCAGTAGCGGGAGGAAGAGCAGTGGCGGGATGGTGAGCAGTAGCAGGAGGGTGAGCAGTAGTGGGATGGTGAGCAGTAGCAGGAGGGTGAGCAGTGGCGGGATGGTGAGCAGTCGGGAGGGTGAGCAGTGGCGAGATGGTGAGCTGTAGCAGGATGGTGAGCAATGGCGGGATGGTGAGCAGTAGCGGGTGGGTGAGCAGGGGCGGGATGGTGAGCTGTGGTGTGATGGTGAGCAGTAGCTGGATGGTGAGCAGTGGCGTGATAGTGAGCAGTGGCGTGATGGTGAGCAGTAGCATGAAAGTGAGCAGTAGCGGGAGGGTGAGCAGTGGCGGGATGGTGAGCAGTAGCAGGAGGGTGAGCAGTAGTGGGATGGTGAGCAGTACCAGGAGGGTGAGCAGTAGTGGGATGGTGAGCAGTACCAGGAGGGTGAGGGCAGGATGGCGGTTTTTACCTCTTGAAGCAGTGGGCTGAGGTGAGGATCCAGCAGCTGCTGATCAGCGTCGCTCCGCACACCAGCCTGCCCTCCCCCTGGGACACCCTCAGCCGAATCGCTGCCTGCCACGGCCAGCCCCCTCTATAACACACACACACACATGCGTACATAAACACACACACGCACAGGGATACACACACATACACACACATGCACACACACAGGGATACACACACACACACACATGCGTACATAAACACACACACACACACACATACACACACGCGTACATAAACACACACACACATATACACACACGTACATAAACACACAAACACACACACGTACATAAACACACACACACACACAGGGATACACACACACACACACACACGTACATAAACACACAAACACACACACACATACACACACATACACACACACGTACATAAACACACACACAGAGGGATACACACACATACGCACACATGTACATAAACACACACACACACACACACATACATAAACACACACACACACACACGTACATAAACACACAAACACACACACGTACATAAACACACACACACACACAGGGATACACACACACACACATCCACATACGCACGTACACACGCACATACACACCCCGTACACACACACACACGAGCCAAGCTCAGGCATTATGGAGATCCAGCAGGGACAGTGAGAGTTTGCATGCCAATCCATCACACACACACACACACACACTGCCCTGCCCTCCACCCTTGAGCTTCATCAGAAACACATTTCTGTCACACTCCCCGCTCTCTCTGTTTCGGCCCCCGCCTCGCCAGGCAGATCTGAGCTGCCTCACCTGCTTCTCGTTTTTCATCACCCTTTACCAATAAAGCCCTCGGCAGAAGATGAATGCGCCGCGCTGACACGAAACGAAGACCAGAGACGCTATTAAAACCGCGGCTAACCCAGAACTGCAGATGTGTCACCGCTGAGCTCCAGGACGCCGCCAAACCGGTGCAGATGTATTATCTGTGTTTTCCATCAACATGACGTCAACAGGGTGGGAAATGGAAGTTTCTAACGTTTTAGGACACCACAACATTTCGAAAGAGTTTTCGAAAGTTTTCAGCTTACCTCAAAGAATTCTCCCCGCCGATGATCCGTTTTTGCCGAGTGTGCGTCAGCCGCAGGCCGCACAGAGAGGAAACGGGATCTACGGGAGATGAGAGCTTCCTCAGAGCGTAGCCAATCCGCATTACGTACTCATCCGTGTGACAAAACCATTAACCAATCATGTGTGAGTGGAGCAGGTGGAGCTTCACAGGACTAAACGTCGCCTTGGAAACTGTTTAATCAATGTTTGAACCGGAGAGACAAGGGATGTGCAAAATGACATCTTGGACCTGTACTTCCCGTAGAGCAAATGAGAATCTATAAAAATAGTAGATCTGAGGGTTTCTTTTTTTCTGATCCACGGCTACAGTGGCAGGGTTCTTGGATGAGCCAGGTAACCAGGTTAAACCACAGCACTGTACTTCAGCCAAAATGCTCTCTCTTTCACCTGGTTTCAGGTAGTGAGCCGGCGTGGTGTGTGTGGGGGGGGGGGGGACATCCTCTTTCTGGCTGGGCTACAGTCGGCTGCGTTAGCGCTCGCTTTCTCCGGACGGTAATTGCCTAATCTCTCCCCCCGCTGAGCCGGCAGATGTTGGACGTGCTAGCTCAAAGCGCGGCCCGCTACCGCTTCTTCTCATCGCTTATGCCGTGTGAATTAAACAGCTCCCCCTTTGTTCGTCAGATCAAGGCGTTCCAGCACGCGCACGAGAGAACGATCCTGAAATATTCATGCTGCTGTGAAGCCAACGGAACAAAAACTCGGCTTTGCTTCACGGGCATATTTTTATGTTAGCCTATTCCAGTTTACTTAATAATATATTTAAAATGCTCAGCGCTGATAATATATGAATATCTGTATCAGAGGGAGATAAAATATATTGTGTTTGTTAGCTACCGGGTCAGTATAATAAATAAATTAAGAAATAATCCCAGGGTAGTCGGATGTTCAAAGCCTTCATCGGGGACTTGTGTAATTTGTGCGCATTTTACACTTTACTTTATAAAAGCTTCGCATGTTCTAAAGAATTTTAAGGAGGAGTTGGGTTTTTATTAAAATCAATGCTAAAAAATAAAGTAGTATTTACGGTGCTGTGATGCAGTTATACTTGTTCAGGGTAAGGAGCAGGTCTTGTAACCTAAAGGTTGCAGGTTCGATTCCCGGGTAGGTAGCAACGTACTCAACCTGCATTGTTTTAATATACATCTGGCTGTATAAACAGATGCAGTGTAAATGCTGTGTAAAATGTTGTGTAAGTCGCTCTGGATAAGAGCGTCTGCTAAATGCCTGTAATATAATATAATGTAATGTACTCTAATGTAATGTAATGCATCCCGTACAGTATGTGATGTTAGCGGTAGAAGGGCAGGCGGAGCGCACCCTGGATTGAGCCCTCCTGCTGGCCGTAGTTGCAGATCACGCCCGCGTCCTCGCTGTGTCGGCAGTTGTGCGTGCCCACCGGCTGCTTGATGCAGTCCGCCAGCGACCGCTCTCCCCCGGCGCACTTGACGTTGTCCGCGTGGATGGGACCTTCGCCCTCGCCGAAGTAGGCCATGGTCCGGGCCTTGGACTGCCCCCTGGAGGACACACAGACGCAGGTGCGTTTCACACGGACCGTCATGCGTGACGCACGTGATTTGTAGCACGCTGATTTTTTGAAAAAATTGTCCGTATCTTAGAGAAACGAGCTGAGCGATTCTGAAAGCGCTGCGTGAGGGAGTGCCGCTGTTTTTACAGCTGGGAGTTTCTGATAAGAGAAACTAAGAGCAACATCGCAGCAGCACCAGAATGGCATGACCTCTGACCTCTACACACACCCGGCTCGTTTATCTAGTATGTCCGCTCCCCTGAGTGTCTCACATTAGGATCACTGTGATTGGTTCATATTATGATTTACTGTAAGAGGTCCACTGTGATTGGTTCATCACTCTGATTGGCTCAGTAAAGTATATCTAACATGGACATGGGTGGGTTGGGGCCCCTCGTTTTAGAATATGAGCCAGCAGGGTCCCCACAGACCCACCATGAACCAAACGCATCCCTCAAAGAATAAACCTCCATCAGCACGTCTTAGAGATAACCTTCAATTCAACTGCCGTCCACTCCGACAGTAAAAGTCACTCTGCGATCAGCGTTTCAGGCAAAGCAATGGCAGTCCTTATCGCCACTGTAGGTTTCTAATGAGCCTTTCAAAGTCCCGGTTCCTTCCAGATGTGTCGGCTTATCTGAAGTGTCCGCCAGAGTCACAGAAGAGTAATAGTCTCACGCTGAGAGGCGGGGAACAGAGCTCAATTAAACATCCCGCTGGTCTCCCCGCCGAGTTCCTGACTCGTTGTTGTTTTAGACCGACGCAGTTTGGCTGGGGCAGCCAGCCACCGCCTCCAGAACCTCTTTCAGCAAGAGGCTAATTCTGCAGCAGCTGATTAGGCCTAATTAAACTGATGTTGGGTAATTATCTGTGTAAAGGGAGGAGTGGGCATTGACTCGCTAATGCGCTCTGGCGGTGGTCCAGTGTTACGCGCCTGTGAGTGTGTGTGTGTGTGTGTGTGTGCGCGCCTGTGTGTGAGTGTGTGTGTGAGTGTGTGTGTGTGTGAGTGTGTGAGTGTGTGTGTGCGCGCCTGTGTGTGAGTGTGTGTGTGAGTGTGTGTGTGTGTGAGTGTGTGAGTGTGTGTGTGCGCGCCTGTGTGTGTGTGTGTGTGTGAGTGTGTGTGTGCGCGCCTGTGTGTGAGTGTGTGTGTGAGTGTGTGTGTGTGTGTGTGCGCGCCTGTGTGTGTGTGTGTGTGTGAGTGTGTGTGTGCGCGCCTGTGTGTGAGTGTGTGTGTGTGTGTGTGTGTGTGTGTGTGAGTGTGTGAGTGTGTGTGTGCGCGCCTGTGTGTGAGTGTGTGTGTGTGTGCGCGCCTGTGTGTGAGTGTGTGTGTGTGTGTGTGTGCGTGCCTGTGTGTGAGTGTGTGTGAGTGTGTGTGTGTGCGCGCCTGTGTGTGAGTGTGTGTGTGTGTGTGTGTGTGTGTGTGTGTTTGTGTGCGTGCGCGCGCCTGTGTGTGTGTGTGAGTACGTGCGTGTGTGTGAGTGCGTGTGTGTGTGTGTGTTTGTGTGCGTGTGCGAGCCTGTGTGTGTGTGTGTGCGCCTGTGTGTGTGTGTGTGTGTGTTTGCGTGCGTGCGCCCGTGTGTGTGTGTGTGTGTGTGTGTGTGCGTGCGCCTGTGTGTGTGTGTGTGTTTGCGTGCGTGCGCCCGTGTGTGTGTGTGTGTGTGTGCGTGCGCCTGTGTGTGTGTGTGTTTGCGTGCGTGCGCCCGTGTATGTGTGTGTGTGTGCGTGCGCCTGTGTGTATGTGTGTGTTTGCGTGCGTGCGCCTGTGTGTGTGTGTGTTTTCTACTAAAACACTGAACACCGTAGCGGTTGTAACGACCGTGGGGCGGTCTCAGCTGCTGAATGCTTTGTGTGAAAAGCAGTCTGAAGTCACGCTATGAAGCCATTTCCTGTTTGGCATGACAAGGGTGGGACGAAGCCGAGGAGCTGTTTCGCAGAACATCGACACCTTTCACCGAGAACACGGCTCATTGCAAACCAAACCACAGATACTGCTTGATACGCGTGCTAGTAATATGGATTAATGTGTTGCCGTTGTTCAACATTAGCTATTTTGTGGGCAAAAAATAAAAGTCCAATAATAACAGAAACTGAGTGACCAGATGGCACATAGGCTTATTTCTTAGTTGATCTCTATTTCCGAACCCTTTCAACGTGTCCCTACCTATTCTGAGAAAATCTTGATTTGTCCCATATTTTCAGCGGTGCTATATTTCAGTGGGTTTTATGACTGTAATTGCCATTATTGTAGGTTCTCACTGTATTAGGCCCACAATCCTCCAAGGAAACTGGTCACCCTATATGTAATATTAAAAAATATAAAGTTGCAGTAAGTCGAACAACTGCACAGATGCTTGCTGTGGACCAGCGGTTTTACTGTAAAAACAGCTAGAGTATACGAGAAGGTCCAGGTTTCATATTCTGTCGTATTTTCCCATACCACTGTGCGGGAGGACACAGGCCAATCGATCACTGAGCACGGCAGATTAAACTAACATGCAGGATTAAAAATTAAGCCATAAACCCTTCGCTGAATTATGACAGCGGACACTTGATGACTTAATTTCACTTTCCTGTATGAACCAATATATTTCCCCCAGAAGCCCGAGATCATCCTGTGAGCAGAAAGGACAGCTAGATATAATGAAGAATTGTGGGTAAATTCCACAAAACGTCAAAGGGCACGTAGGTCCGTTCTATGAAAATAAATATCATTGCCAAGTAGTTCACCTTAAGTCAAGAAGAGAAGGGAGATCACGCATTCAGACAGCTCCAGAGCAGACAGAACATCAGGAGCAAGCCAGTTTTACCCCTACAGCTGTTATTTCACATCTATATCAAATTAGAGTCGCAAACGATTTGATTTCTCCGAAAAAGATGTCAGGTTTTTTGGCAAATGGTGCCCTGGGAAAGTGTTTAGCCTGACAGATCAAGCGCTTTGCTAGCGTGACAGATGTAGCCTCGGCGAGACAGATGTTTAAATGTTATATCCAGCCATTCAAACGTGCCGGGGCCTTTATTTGGATCGAGGTTAAAAATTTTTAAAAAGTTGAGATTAAACGCGCGCACACACGCGCACGATAGCCAATACCTGTGTGGGTCAAATTAAATGAGCTGAGAAATTAAGAGGAGCCCACACACCGTGATTAACCGCTAGCCTAAATCAGCGGTTTATTGCTGACCGTAGCGAGATGATTCACGGTTGGACGAGAGGCGGGTTTTTTTTTTTTTTTTTTTTGTAAGAGAACGTTTTGGTGAGGGCCCAACGCAGGCTGAAGCAGTGCCTCGTGGGAAGTAATAAACCGCTGGATTCAGGCAGCGGTAATTTCTGCCCGCCGTCTCCAGTCCTAGTTCCTTCATTTTAGACCAGCGACATGCTTGAGAACGAAGAGGAGAAAGAGCAGATGTTTATGGGGTCTGGCAGAGACAGTTCCAGCCTATGAGAGATTAATGCAGTATTAAAGCCAGGAAGACCACCTCCACGACTGGACCGTGTGTTTACAGTACACTGTGTGTTTACACCAGGGATGTGTGGTTGGACTAGGTGAAGCAGGCATCTCTCCTCTTCTGAAAATCCACCAAAAACAAGATGGCTACAGTAGCTTGTGTGTGATTATTCATTAATCTTTATTACGGAACTTGCACAACTTTATTTGAGAACTCGCGGGTGATGGATATTGTAAAAGCCGGGAAGACCAGGTCTGTGAGTGGGCGGTGTGTTTACACTGCGGGTAGAACCCCTGAGTTATGGAAATCCTTATCGTCGTAACGAAAGCTAAAGTCATTTTTGACTGTCTTTTCCTTCCTGGCGATCCGTCATCTTCTCAAAAGGTGTTTTTCCTTTACTCCTAAAAACAAACTGGCTCCAAACACTGCCGCCATCCCACGAACGTTATGTTTACATCTCGATACATCAATATCGGCTCCCATCTGTGTTCATTTAGCCCAACGCAAGCAGAAAGGCAAAATGCTTTCTTTTTGTTTAGCTAAATGCTTTCCCCGGACTTCCTCTCCACATACAACACCGGCCTCTGGATTCTATCAACATCCTTAACTTGACTTAAATAAATTTAGCTTTATACATAAACTTGACTTTATAAATGCAAATGAAACATTTGTTTTCTATTCACTTTAGTCGCTGCTGTATCAAAATGTGCTTTTGAGGGGAAAACGTTGCTATATTTGCATTTAAAAGTTGTATTTAAGACAAGCATTTCAGGCAAATGTTGACAGAATCCAGGGGTAGGTTGCTTGCTTGCCCTAAGGCACAGGGTCCCCAAACCTGATCTAGCAGGGGCACGGGGTCTTCTGGATTGTGTCTTCATGTTAAACTCAACACCCCGTTCAGACCCAGGAAACCAGATGTGCGATAAGGTGAGGTAAGAGTGTAATTAGCGGCTCTAATTGATCAATTAAGCTGTGAGTAACCGTGGAAACCAGCGCACCCTTCAGCCCTCCAGAGCCAGGATGAGAGACCTCTGCTGAAAGAGGTTATTCCAGCCTGTCCTAAAAGAAATCCCAGGAACTCCTAAGAGCTGAGATAGAACGAATGCATTGTGGGATATTTTTTCCCAACTGGGCATTTTGTAAAGTCATGTAAAGTTATGGAAACACTTGCAGGTCATTATCAGTCGTGACATGTCAGCTGAAGTTCCGGTGCATTCCACACCAATTTGAATTCTGTCTCGGGCACCTAAGACGTTCCAATCAGCTCCAATAACACAAATTCTCTGTGGGGGCATTTTCTGGAATTTTCTACTCTACGCCACCTACTTCCCCCTGCTCCCTCTGGTCTGGGACGTGCGGCAACAAAGCGAAAAGGAGGGAAAAGGGGGTGGGGGCGAGATTCGGGAAGGAGACTCACGTGTAGCCCAGCTGTCTGCAGACCACGTCCGCGTCCCTGTCGGTCCACCCGTCGTCGCAGATGGTGCCCCACTGCCCGTGGATGTAGATCTCCACCCGGCCCTCCGTGGGAGTCTCTCCACCCACCAGCCGGAGAGGCACGCCTTCGCCATGGCAACAGGCAGCGAGAGAGAGAAAACAAAAAAAAACAGTTTTGACTGAGGACCAGGGTTGTGAGGACCACCAAAACACACACGGATTCAACTGTGTGTGATTGTTCACTATCCGTTATTACAGACGCTTATTGCACAACTTTATTTCACGATTCATGTTCTGCATTGTGCAAACAATGTTTTGCTCATATAGACACCAGTAATGTGGGGTGAAGTGTGGTTTGGAAGGCACTTGGCTGGCCATGCCCTCTAAAGGTAGAGAAATTCTGTGCCTTTCCATTAGTTTTTCTCCCCCACAGTGTTACTCATACATTCATATCTCTGTGATGAAATGAGCAAGGTCATGTGACACAGTCAAGGCAGCCACGCCCTTACCCGCCCTGACCCACTCTGACCACACCTTCCAGGCAAGAACCTGCCCAGGTGAAGTACCCTCACTGCCCAGGAGTAGTATCCTCACTGCCCAGGTGAAGTACCTGGAAAATCTCATATAGCTAAGATACTCCCACCAGAATGCTAACAGCTCGCTGCAGTCGTTTGAGAGACAGATTGATTCCCCATAATCCCTTCTCTCTCTGTGAAGTGAGGTCATGCTAATGAAGTGAGCGCAGCTCCACTAACGGAGCTCAATGTCCCTGTCAGCGCTCGCCGCTGAGTTTGACTGAGATTGATAAAGCGATGGATGTGAAGGTTTTAACGTGTTTTTCCGCGAAACGGCTCTGCTGGTGATTACCGGACCGAGCGAAAGTCAAAACAAAACCGCGCTCCGTGTAGTGGAGTCACCTCACGGGGAGGCCTCTGGGGCCCGAATGCACACAGATGGGCTTGCTCTGGATCGGGGAGTCGCGCTGATAAGAGTGGGGGGGGGGGGGGTTAGGGAAGGCATTCGATGGAAATGTCAGCGGGGGGCTGGGGGGGGGGGGGGCGGAGAATATGACACAGGGAAGTTTAGGTTTGGTGTCTCTTTACCGACCGCCACGGTGGGGTCTTTAACCGAATCCGTCTCGCAGCGAGAGGCCCTCTCCCGTTACCATGGGAGGTAACCGTGGGGCCTAGCCTGCCCACCCCCAGAGAACCACATTCTATTCACGGTTTTGTTTCCCGCCCCCCCGCTTTTCGATACGGCGCATCATAGATAATTTTGCGAGCTTATCGCGCACTTGCTAGTTTAAATCTGCACTGACAGGAGAGATTAAATCAGGGGAGTCCAGCGCAGAAGATGTTTACTTTGGCTGAGGTGAGGCCTACGCTTCGGTGCTCCAGAGCCGAAACAGACCTCTTTCTACCAGGACCGAGCCGAACATTATCTCTGCCCTCACATCTGTCCACCAGCCCTCCTCTGCCCTCACATCTGTCCACCGGCCCTCCTCCAAACCCTGGCATTAACCTGTCAGCGGATCCGAGAGCACCGATGACAGCTTCACACAGCCTCGCTGACGAACATTAAACACGGACCTTAACGCTTCTCCAAAAACAGCACGGCTGGATTCGCGAGAGGTTCGGAGGTTTTGGGCGCGGTCTAGGGCAGGGGTGTCAAACCGAATCCCAAGGGGGCCGTGGTGTCTGACACCGCGGCCCTCCAGGACTGGAGTTAAACCTGCAGACACCGCGGCCCTCCAGGACTGGAGTTTGACACCTGTTTGTTTAGGGCCTCCCATCGCCATGATGTCTTCATGCTGGACTCGGCGAGGGACTGTTCCTCAAACAGGAAGTCTGCAGCGATGACTTCCTGTTTCGGCGAAAGTGGAAATGGCGGCTCCGCGTACGGCGGTGTACGCTGTCAGGGGAAGAGGGGGGAATTTCACAGTGGCCCCTTGTTTTGGGGAAGGCGTCTGAGCACATCCCAGTAGGGCGAAACGGTCGTTCGTTTCGCGCAGGCGAAGGCGATAGCCGCTCGGGGACCGGAGTCGGGGGTCTAGTGTACCCCAATAAAAGTGGGGAAACCGCAGACCCGTTCAGAGACAGCTGGAGCCGTTACAGACTCACGTTACGCACGCCCGGACCGGAGCGACCGTTTACTTTCCCCACCGGACCGGTCCGATCCGTTCGCTCCTTCCTCTCCCTCACCCCGAACCTCCATTCATCACTCAGACTGTTAAAGCTGTCACGAGCAAGCCTGCCTTTCAGCCAAAAGCTCAACGTTTAAAAACACGTCCAAATGTTGTTTTTGTTGAGGCGGTCCTTTGCGAGTGTCTCCGTCTGCTCAGGCTCAACGTTCAAATATGTCCGAATGTGTTTTCTGTCAGGAGCGAATGCCACGCTGTGGTTATGCTCAACATCTGAAACCATCATACCTTTATTTTTCTATAAGACACTGACAGAACTAAACGCTCTCATCCAAGTCCTGTGTGGAATTATTATTGGTCAAAGAGGAGCAAGTTTAGCTGAGAATCAGTCCCCTAGACTTAACTGCCTGTGAATGCTAAATTCATCATCTGAGTTTTGGGATAAAAAGTCAACTGACACAAAAAAGGGCAACAAAAAAAAAAAGTCTTGCATTTCTTTTATCAAATACAAAAAAAGTGTTAATACAATTTTTTGTCAAGTGAATAGTTACTTATTGTTGAAAAATAACCACAATATAACACCATAAGGAAAACACAGGCGTTGTTAATGAATATGTGAATCAGCTCGCTATATGAAACCCATAAACAGAGCAGAGTGTAAACTCATTTTAGTCGAAGGAGACGCGGGAGCCAGACTCGCTGCAGCAGAGCCATAACCACACTGCAGCAGAGCCATGACCACACTGCAGCAGAGCCATAACCGCACTGCAGCTCGGCACTCCGAAGTTTTAAAAGCGAACGACCGCCATACCGTTTTTCGCCAGAGAAATAATGACTCAACGTGTTCGCACGTCGCAGCGAGCCGCGGGAACACCCCCCGGAGAAAAAAACACCCCATCGCCGTGGAAAATATTTCTGGAGATGATCATAACCATACGGGCCGACAATAATATAAATATATAAGATCATATTCTCATATGGATGTACGAGTGCTATGAATTATTTTTATTCTTCCCGGTACCTTTCTTCAGTAGTTAATTTTAATGAATTATTTATCGATCTACAGCCATATATTAAAAGATGAAAAATACAGGGAAAGGGATGACTTTTATTACTGATGAAATGAGCAGGAGAAACGGATCCACTGCACAGCCGGCTGTTGCGCAAATTTGGATTTTGACTGTGTTGAGCGAGATATAATTTTCAGCTTAACGTGACCCAAAGCGTTATGGTTTATCATTGTAAGTATAGTTTTTAGAAAACTAGCTACTGCCATTGTGCTGTCTGGGTTCAGCCTCAGTAATTACTCAGTCTGGTATACTGTCATTATTTGACAGAAAGAAAAACACTTAAAATGGCCACAGGACAGAATCGTACAGTTGTTAAATTATCTGTCTTTGTTATACGTGCAATTATGTATAAAGGCTGCTGTAGTGTAGTGCTGTATGCGCGCATAAATCTCACCCAAATTATATACCTGCTGGCATCACCCCCACAGTGCAGAGAGTTCATGAGGTCCAGTACACACAAGGAAAAGCACAGTCCAGATCATTTAAAAAGTCTAAAATGAACGGCTCCATTTTGATGGTCCAAACTTGTGGTGCGACAATAAAAAAAGATCAAAAATTATAAAAATAAGCAGTACTAGAAATGCAATGATACCGTACCCAGACTTTTCTGCATGCACTGCTTCTCTTTTCACACACTGGAAATATTGAGTGACACAAAAACAAACCAGAGAGCCTTCCAAGCCCTGTTCACCTGAGAAAGAGGCCAGCCTTACCTCCATTTAGGACAGGGTGTAATTAGTGTCACCCAGGAACCTTACTCACTCCCTGTATTTATCATACCACAGTAAGGGAGACCTCAGGGGTAGGCAGAGGGGGGAGGACTCAGTGTGTGGAGGTGCTGTGGGTGGGGCTTACTGGCTTGGGGGTGGAGAGGGGTTTGTGTCCTGGGGTTAATAGCTGGGTGGGGTAAGGGGGCTTGTGGGCGGAGCATAGTGGCTGGGTGGTGTTGTAGGTGGAGCTTAATGACTGGGTGTGGTGGGTAGGTGTTGTGGGTGGAGCTTACTGGCTGTGGGCGGGGTGTTGTGGGCCATGGGGGCGGAGCTTACTAGCTGGGACGCCGTGGGCGACGCGCTCGGGGCTGCAGGTGATTGACACGTCCTCCTGGTGGGTGCAGTCGTGCTTCTTCCACTCCCTGCGGCCGCAGTGGGTGAGGGCGGGCTCCTTCCCCGTACAGCTGACATCATCAACCAGGATAGGCCCCGCCCCCTCCCCGAACAGACCCGGTGACGCACCCACTCCAGACCTGCAGCGTGGCAGAAAGGTTGCAGGCTCGAATCCCCAGCAGCTGCACCTTCATTTCCCAAACCCTCATTTCAAGCTCCTTTGCTTCAGTGATTTATCAGCCGTACAGTATGTCAAAATGGCCATCATATAACAGGCCATTTTAAACTTTAGGTCTGGACCCCCCGGTTTAGGGTCATGGAACAGGGTGATTTGGCGATGCATGTTAAAAAAAAATACTTGTAATTTATCCAATTTTCAATAAATATTGTAGATAGTTCCCGCAGTCAAATTAAACAACCTGTCACGTGCACTGCACTACATACAGTGCACAAGCAGGTGTGCACATGACATATGATATTAACATTCATTTGGACATTTTTGCTTTTTATAAGGGGAAAAAATTCATCATAGAAAAGTCTTCACTCCTAAAGAAACAATAGGAAACGTTGGAAACGCTGTTATACCGATTAAACAGGGGGATATGGGCACCAGATTCATACGTGATGGAATGCGATCCTCTTTTTAACATCACAGCCTCACGGTGGTTAACTGATCTGTCTGACAGACCCGACCTGCCTTTTAAAGGCTGACGTCTGATTGGTCCGACAGGCCGGTAAGCCCGGGAGAACCCGCCGCCCGTGGCCCTGGGGCAGATCTCAAATTGAACCCTTTGATGCGTTCCCCCTGATGGGGACCCCCAAATGCTCTTAAGGGCAGGTGTAACAATTTAAGGCCAGCTCAGATCAAAACTGCCACAGCCGACCAGATGAAAATGGAGACTATTAATTTTTTAAAAATCACTGTAATCTGTTTAGTAAAATGTACCATGATTCTCTTTTACTACTTTTTTCTTCCTGTGTGTGTTCCTTTCAAAGCTCTGGTCCTACTTTTAAGCCCATTTCCCTCACTCACTGCATTTCTCTTTATTTTGCTTTTGTGCACACCAAGTAAATAAATCCCATAATGTCAGGCTGCGCAGTTAACACCAAAACGGTAGTTAACAAACCGAATGAAGAGATACGAGTCGGCTGAGCAGCTCTATCTCGAACCCGGGACTCAAGACTGAAGCAGCTGTCTGAACTGTAAAACTTGGTAGTGCACACTTGAACGACAGGGTGTGGTGGGCAGAACTAAACCTATTCTGCACCTGCCAACCATCAGCTGATGACTCTTCTGACCTGAACCAGACTGAACGTGCACTGGTGGAGTCTTCCTGACCAAAGACAGGGCACATTACATTCATGGCATTTAGCAGATGCTCTTATCCAGATCAACTTACACAACTTATAGGATTTTTAACATTGTTTCCATTTTTCCCAGCTGGATATACACTGAAGCAGTTTAACATTAAGTACCCTGCTCAGCACGATGTCCTGTGAGGCACTATATAACAGTGTTTCCAACATGTGTTTCTGATGTGACAGACACCTTTTTTTAGGAGTGAAGATTTTTTTTTCAATTCCTACCAGGGAATCAAACCCACACCCTTCGGGTCACAGGGCCAGTTCCCCCCCCCCCCCCCCATTATACGACACCCCCACCCCGGGCAGGGAGGGGGCAGACAGGCTTACCGAAACCCCAGCTGCCTGCACACCACCTGAGTGTTGGAGTCCGTCCACCCGTCATCGCAGACCGTCCCCCACTGGCCTTTGTAGTGGACCTCCAGACGCCCCTCGAAACTGCCGGGCCCCCCCACCAGCCGCAGGGACCCATCTGCTCACCACAAAGCACGGTCCGTAGATTAAACAGCTTTTCGTTTTTCGTATTACACTTGCATCCCCGTCCAGAGCTTGTGTTGCACTTCGTTATCTTGGTGTTGCAGCTCGTTGTCATGCCTCCTAGTTTGACTCGCCACAACATTCTGACCTGGCCTATGCTTACTGTGTGAACTGGACTTACTGTGCTCATGGCTATGGATAAGTGTTACAGAATGAGTATTGTGTCTTAGCAGACTTGTGCCTTGTTGTTGTTCCAGTAACCTTCGGTATGGACTTATTGTATATCACTTTGGGTAAAAGTGTCTGCCAAATATATATGGTAATGTATATAATGTAATGTATATAGTGTAATGTAATGTTAAATCCATCTGCTTTTCGAAAAATCATACAATTTGCTAATCAGAGCACAATGAAAGTGCTTTCACGCTTCAAGGTCACGGTCGTGAAACGATTGTTGTTTAATTTATTACCTCTAGCAACAGTGATTAAAAAGAAATTAAACATTTTTTATTTTTTAATTTCCACAGTGTTAAAAGGCCTTGTTTTTTCAATAACCATCATCGGCTCAGAACCAAAGAAGCAGACGCACACGTACGGTGAGAAGCGTGGGAGGGTGAAGCGAGGTGTTTTGGATTACTTTTACATTTTAGCAGACAGTTATCACGGGATATTCACATTATTAGTCATTAAAAACACAGCGGGATATTTTTCCGATTAAGTACCTCGCTCGAGGGCACAACAGTTGCTTTCCGCCTCGTTCTCTGGAGGGAAAAAAAAAGTTAAGCACGCTTCGTAAATGCGTTCCAGGGACCCGTGGAGCTGGATGGGGTTTTGTGGCTGGATTTTGTTTTTTCTCTCAGAGAATAACCACTTCTGCAAATGCACTGCAGATCACCCAGAGGAATTCTGGGTGTGGATGCTGCTGTGTACTTTTGCGTGGTGTTCCGGATCATTGCTCAAACAAGCATGCCAGACGCCCTTATCTCAGGCAATTTGAGCGTAACTCCATTATACGGACTCTGCAGATAAATATTTGGCCGTGGCCAATCCGGTTAAACGCCTGGCTCATGGGCACGCCCGACATTAAGCAATAAAAAAGCCTTCTGGAGGCTGGCCCAGTTCTCTGTCCACTATGACACGCTGGCACTTGCGGATATGATGCTGTTCCTATTTCCATCCACCCATCCGTCCATTATCTATACCCGCTTATCCTGGGCAGCGTTGCAGGGGTGCTGGAGCCTATCCCAGCATGCACTGGGGGAGAGGCAGGATTAAGTAGAACTGCACACGGTAACAATGAAAATGGCAACATGGTGCCGTTAAAACTAATGAAGTAACCCTCGGACCGTGTCGTGTGTGACAGTCGTACACTCCTCGGTCACTGCCCTGTGTGAAATGGCCGAAATGTTGCGCGTACCTGTAAGAGGGGTGCAGGACACCCCGGCGTCCTCGCGGTGCTCACAGTTGTGCTCCCCCCAGGCGCTTTTGGGACACTGCTCCACGGAGAGCTCGTTCCCGGTGCACCCCACCTCGTCCAGCAGGACCCGGCCGGACCCCTCCCCGAAATAGGCCTGCCCCCAAGCCTTGGCCGTCCCGCTGCGGGTAAGAAAAGAGCAAACGCGTGTCCCCTGAGGTGGGTTCAACAGGGTTGGCGGTTCTCAGCCATAATATTGGCAGGCCACGTGTTCAGGCAGACCGCCAGGATCAGTGTTGAGAATCTCTGAACAAGATGAACGTTAGTGAAGTTTCCCGAACATACCATAATCAATCATTTTTCAGTGTTCCATAAAAGTTAGTTAGCATTAGGTGCCGGTCTGAAAATGTAGCTGCACAGCCAACAAAAATGACTTCAAAGAAAAAGAAAGATGGCAACTACACAAGCAAGCTGACAATCGTTTGGCTGCTAAAATTTTACATTTTTAAAAAATGGAATACCTTTTTCCCCTATTTTATACAGTTTGTGGTATAACTCACTCTTCCGACAGTAGCTTAAATAAATCATAAGTAGACGAGTCACTGGCAAATAATCTTAGTTAAACAGACGTCTGTCTGGTCGTCAGCGAGATGAGTCCTGCTACGTGGTGTCACACACTGCGCTAGCAGTTTAATCGCATTCAGCAGCGCGTCTCTGCGGTCCTCAGGAACGCGAGCTAACGCAGTGAAGCTCATGAGGTGAGCAGAGAGAGGGACCCTGAGAACGAGCTTTAACCGAGCCGTCCGCCACGTCGCTGCGAAGCTCGACACGTCCAAGGCTGCCGCTCGCGAGGAATTTTCACCTCAAGGCGGAACTTAAGTGGGAGATCTCTGAAGGCTTAGCGTTGTTGAAAAGGATCGAGTCGCAGTAACTGAGCCTCTTGATTTCAGAGCTTGGCTAAATCGCTACTGTGTGAGTGTGTGGGTTCATTTCAGTGAGCAGTTCCTGGTGGGAGAGGGTCATGAATGGTACACTTTCACACGGAAGCATCGGCAATGCAATAATTTATATCTTTTTTGTTACAAACTATGTGTTTTTCCCCCATTCGTGTTTAAAGCTGAGCTTCTGCTCTTCAGGAGAGTCCGTGGGAGACAATGGGGCCGATTCACAGCCGGACCACCAGTGTCCAAACTTTCCCTCCTTCCTGAAAAACTCGCTTGTGCTTCAGGAATCCCGGGACATTGCTGACATTCTTATGCAGATGGTAAACTGGATGTTTTTCAACACTCTCCTTGACCTGTCTTCTCTTTTTCCTTTCTCACAATTTGCCCTTTCATTCAATAAAGATATATTTATTGTCAGATATTTTTAGCACTTACACATTTTACTTTAACCCTTTGAAGATTAGGTTTTTTTTGGAATGTTTTTCCAAAATTCCAAGTCAGTATTCTAGAACTCCAGTTCTTTCAGTGACATCAGTATTAGAATGTTCAGTTAAGAACATTCCAATCACATATTTGTGACCTCACACCTTAAAGGGCTAAAGTTTCGGCTTTCTAACTACATGACTTTACGAGTTTCAGCCTGTAGACTGTCCTCAGACAGAAAACTGTCCACCGACATGACTCTTCAATCAGCTCCATGCACTTTTGGCCTACCAGACATCCTTAAAACATGGACATTTCCTTCTTTTATTAACCGTCAAGAAGGCAAAAATTAGACCTGCATTCAAAAAGGCGAACATTAGCTAACTTTCATGAACAAAGTCAAACTTTTTTCTCTTGGTCGATGTTTGCATGGAGATGACCCCAAAAGAACCAAGTTAGCAATGTGGCTGTTTTAATTATTATATATACAATTATAATGAAATAATAAATATAATATTTGTTTTTATAAAATTACTCTCCTACTCATTGTTCCATCTTAATTAAATCATTGTCAGCCTCAAACCATAATTCTAACCAATGATTCGATGGTAGCTGTTACAAGTAAACACATTTCACGGAAGATTAGAGGCACAAGGAGGGTAGCGCTGTGATGTCACTGCTCACCCCAATCCCAGCTGCCTGCAGACGACTTCGGCGTCGGCGTCGTCCCATTGGTCGTCGCACACGGTGCCCCACTGCCCGGCGTGGTACACCTCCACCCGGCCCTCGCGCCCGGAGCCTCCGCCAACCAGCCGCACGGGAACGAACGCGGCCGCTGCGGCAGAAAGGTTTAGCGCAGTTTAGCGCAGTTTAGCTATGCTGGAGCAGAAAGGTTAAGCGCATTTTAGCGCAGTTTAGCGCAGTTTAGCTATGCTGGAGCAGAAAGGTTTAGCGCAGTTTAGCGCAGTTTAGCTAAGCTGGAGCAGAAAGGTTTAGCACGGTTTAGTGCAGTTTAGCTATGCTGGAGAAGAAAGGTTTAGCGCAGTTTAGCGCGGTTTAGCTGTGCTGGAGCAGAAAGGTTTAGCGCAGTTTAGCTATAGCGCCGAGGTAGCGCATGCAGCTGTCTCCCCCTGAGCCACATTCCTGTGAGCGCGACGGTATCTCCCCAGCAGAGTGACAACCGCGGGGGGGCTCAGGAGCAGCACGCGCTTTCGGGGGCTTAATGAGGAGCAGCGTGGCCGCCCAGGAGGACACAGAGACGAGCAGCAACCCGCACAGCTCATTCAGTTTAATGCGCAATCGTGAATCTTTTTGTCTTCACTTTTACAGAGATTAGCTACGTATTCAGTCTTTCCATTCAGTTTTATCTGTATTGCGCTTTTTACAGAGAACTGTCACAGAGACACTTTACAGAGTAGTGAGGCAAGAAATAGAGCGAAAACAGCAATCAGAGCAAACACCAGGCCTCAAAACCCATACAGCAAGTACATACATGAGGTAAAAAAAAATACTCCCAGTGGGGAGAAATCCCAAGGTTATATAACTTGAAATATAGTTTTTCCCTATACACATTTAGAGAGATTACATTGAATGTAAAGTTAATAGTCCTCAATCCCCACACTTCTCCCCCCTGTCCAAAAATTTTTTTGATAACTTTGAATTGTATAAGGGTGCATTTATTATTTTAAATACAGCTGTTTTGGTCAGGACTGTGTTGCTCCACAGAACTGACAAATAGAAAGGGAATTAAATAAAAGACGCAATGAAACTTCTTAAAAAGCTTTGTCACACAAAACTTGCTCTGAACCAAACCAGACTATACAGTCATGTGACAGGAAGTGACACGGGGCTGGACAGACGCCTCACCTTCCTGCTGGGTGCAGGTGACGGCAGCGACTTGCCGGTTGGCGCACTCCCCGCCGTTCCACGCCGTCTTCAGGCACTGCAGAAGGTCGTGCTCGTGTCCCCCACAATGCACCGAGCTCCAGTGGACCAATGAGAAGCTCAGCCGCGACAGGGGGTTATGTCGGGCACGACCCTTGAACCTACCCCAGGACAACAGAGCAGTGCCACTTAATAATAATAATAATAATAATAATAATAATAATAATAATAATAATGAACAAATAAAATACAGAATTTTTCATAACCAAAGCACAAAACACATGCAAGGTTTTTTATTTATTTATTATCACTAAAAATCTGTAGTGCGGATCAGCAGTTCAATGTGGGAACATTCCGTCTGTATTATCCCAAAGCAGTTACTAACTATTTATTCTCTCCAAACAGAGTCTGCATTTGCTTCATGGTAATGCCAGGCGTCTATTTCAGATCCCCCCTTAATGTTCAGTCATTCGTTTCATGAAGGCATTGTATTTTTGTAAGTTTCATACATAATGTTTTTCTTTGATTACAAAAGAATTAATAATAATACACTAAAAAGCAAATATTGTTTTACCTGAGTTTAAGGACAATGATTATGATTGTGTATTTGGCTTAAAAGATGTTAACCTCCATTTTCAGCTCCGAAAAATTAATTCGGCTTCCATTATATACTAACCAAGCTTTGAAGTTCAAAGTAATTGATTTTCTCTGGTTTACACTTCAGGTTTTCCACGCATTTCAAAGGTTTTCATCTTTTTAAAAAAAGTATTTTATCTGCATTTCATGGTTGTGCAATGAATATACTGCACTCCAAAATCAGAAGACATGTAGCTAATGGCTTTATTATGGCAAAGAAATGTGCATTTATTGTAGCTTTATAAAAACAAATAATGTTTTTTAAGTACTAATGTACCAATTCATCAAATTAATTGCTCAGATTATAAACACGCTGTATTTCCAGAGAAAACAGAGTGAAATCTGAAATCACAACTCAAATCTGATAGCGTTGCTCTTACAGGTCATTTTTGGCAGAAAAAAAGATCATGTGTTACATGCATTACTTGCATCTTAAAACAATTAAAGTTGTCTGGTAACTTTTTAGCCCTGTTTAAAGCATAGTCTGCAGCCCAATCACTGTGTTGCTTCCTTTTTATCCTTCATTTTGCTTCTCCAGTGTTAAGCATTTTATGTATCTGTCATGATGTCCTGGTAAATCATTCTACTGCACACCAATATTCTATTTAAATATTTTTTCAAATATAGTAGATGCAGGAGAAAACATGCAGGGGCTACTTTCTTTTTTTCATTTAAAAGGAAATATTCCCAAAACGTACGTCTATATAACCCAATCCACAGCAAAAAAAAAAGTGAAATGTCATGTGAAAAAAATGGGAGCGCTGATCCCTGGTTTAAAAGTCTCAGCACACGCTGGGTAGTGACCCCTGAACCTGGACCTGTCAATCTGTGATGTATGAGTTTGTCAGCGTGTCAGGATCACGCGATGGCAAGGGCCGTCTCCAGGGAGATATGAAGTCTTTCGACAGGCGGGGGTTCAGAAGGACCCCCCCCCCGCTCTTCACGCAAGAACATACGTGACGGGACGTGAAATATATGCGCACCTCAGAGTCTGGCTGACCTCCAGAGGCCTGAAGGGTGAACAGCTCTGGGTACAAAACCGTTTGGAATGTGCTGCGGCTGCTGCATGAGACAACAAAGGTGGTTTTTGTAGCGGGCGCAGAATGGATGGGTGCGTATTCAATATGGCTGCCGTCAATAAACCCTAACCACCGCACCAGATTAGTGATCACTGTAAAGCATGTGAGTTGTGCGGCAACTGCTAAATTTCAAAGCGTAAAATTCAAGATTAATGGCTTTTCATGTTCAGGTTTAAGAATTAACCACTGAATTCAAGTGGACTGGAGTGTTATGGACACTTTCTGAAAAAAAAATGGAACAGCAACAGTTGAAGCAGAGGCTACTATTACTGCTTCTACCGTACAGAATTAGTAAACAGCTGGAAAAACTCCTCGTGCGACCCTTGTTACAGAGTATCGTGTGGAATTAGGTCTGAGAACTTTGTTCTCTTCCATCTCAGATTTCACTCTTCTCTTTTGTCACTCAGTTCCGTGTGCTACATTTTCAGGTTTTTTAAATCGGACTTAATCATGTTAAAAAACAGCATATAAAACCTCCATCGGCAAAGGGGCTGAACTGAAAAGGGAATATTTTACTCTTTTTACCAGAGAAACGATACATGAGCGTTAGAGCATCACAGTACATCACAGGAATTTAGCATATGCTCTTATCCAGAGTGACTTAAACAGATTTTGCTCTTTTTTAATTTTTTTTTTTTTTACATACAATCCATTTATACAGCTGGATATATACATTGAAGCAATCCAGGTTGAGCACCTTGCTGAAGAGTACAACAGCAGTGTCCTACTTTGGAATCAAACCTGCAACCATTAGGTTGCAAGCCCAGCTCCTTAGCCATTACACTACACTATTGGCCCAACGCTACACTAGAGCTTACTTTTTCAATTAAATTTGCTGCATGGAGGTGACAAATCATGATATGGATTTTTGTAGAGCTCTGTTGAACTGTGATTAATGCCGTGTCAGGGTTGTGTTGCTCGGTGTGGAACGAAAGAACAGCGGAACCTGTCCCTGTACCTGTGCCACACACAGAAAAGGGTTCAGTCACCTTTAGTGTTGATGCACACTTGAATTACTGCCAGCGTGCCCCCTTCTCGCCCTGCAGAGCGGGTATCCACGGCGCCAATCCAGATTAGCGGGACAACCTTTCTGCGCGCCCCCCCGCCCCCCCGCCCCCCCCGCGCGGGATGCCTTACCCCTGTCCCAGCTGTCGGCAGACCACGGCTGCTTCCCCGGCCCCCCAGCCGTTGCTGCAGATGGCGCCCCACGCCCCGTTCAGGTACACCTCCACGGTGCCCTCCAGCTTGCTCCGCCCACCCTGCAGCCGCACCGACCCTGGAGAGGAAGTGACATCACGCCCTGTTCTCAGAACCGCAGCTCAGACACCGGCAACGGCAGCTACCGCAGCAGTAGTGCGGGATGACGTTCACTTTGGAATGTACAGCAATACCATTAACAATGACACAATTTAACCAATCGGGTACCAGCTCATGTTACATGACCATGTGAGGCCTAATTGGCTGGATGTAGATCACTGCACAGTGAACTTTCTTAGCACCTGCTGAATTGTTGGCTTTGCTGTGACTGTTTTTCCAGTACCTCACACACAGTGGACGGCAGTGTATTAAATTTAATAACATTCATAAAACAAAGCAGAAAGGGAAAATAGTCATACAAACACCTGACGATTTATTCTTGGAATGAAACTTCTGTTTGATTTCAGCCAGAGCGGCTCTTCTGTGAAATTTTAATATTTACAACGCAGCCCCGGTTCACATGCCACTTGCTGGGCGCATGAAATCAGCGTTATAATGGAGGTTTCGATATCAGCGTGACACCTTTGATGGCATAACTTCTGAAAAGTGGTTGAGTGAACCGGCATAAAGCAGCCTCTGCCCCCCCCCCCCCCCCCCCCGCTGCACTCTTCTGGAGATGTATTTGTACGTTTGTTACAAGCCTCAACAACCGCCATTATCGCAGGAGTGGGTCTCCTGGAAACAGTACTGGAAACCAACCTCTGTGTGCATGTTGTTTTAGCAAGGGTGCACAAAGCACACTCAATGGCCCTTTACAGCAGGCACGTTTATAAATGTTTGGCACGTAATTTCCGAACGCTTTTCTGGGATTTAGTGTCCCTGAGGCCTCTCCAAGATACCTTTTCAGAGAGAGGAATGTGAACCTACTCCTCCTGTGCACGAACGTACTCAGATTTATCAGCCCTTCGAACCCTTGAGTAATGGCCGAGGCTTTATGTACTGTATGCATAACCTATTTCACTCACCCTGATGAATGTGCGTTTTTTTTTTTTTTTTTTCTGTATTCTGCAAAGTCGAATAAAGAGATTTACAGCACCAAGCCATTTCCAAGTCCTCAGCCTTCCTGTTGCCAAACAAAGAGGGAAAGATCCCTGGGGGTTCCCAGGACTCACATCAAATAAATAACTTGATTGCTTGAACCCTTTTATTATATTACACTGCTGTGGTCTGTCACACACTGTATGCATATTTCAGTAACACTGCAGGCATTTTTTAAAAAAAAATCATGAATAAAAGGCCTTGCACACACATCTCCATCTCAAGCATATTTTTTAGTGTCACTGATAACCACATAATACAAACGCGTTTGTATAAAACGTGAACTTGCCAGACATCCTGACGTACAGTTTTAGCTTTTTAAAGTCCTCTATATCACTGAATACGAAGTAATAACTTTGAGTTAATGTGCCATACTGTGTTTTCGTGTTTTGGCGCGAGGCCCGGGTGAGGACATTATTTCGCGGGTTCCGAGGATACCACTATGGAAAACAGTTTCCCAAACGTTCTTAACAATATTAATTGGACAGAGCCCACATGGAAGCTCTCTGATTCTCCCTCCGAAATAGACCCCGGGGAAGGAATCTCTGGCACTCGGGGCCGTTTGGTGTCACTAGCACAGTTCACCGCAGTCTATCGTGCGTGTTCAACAGAGCCGGGATTCAACGGCGTCGGCTACCATAAATCACATGCGCCGTTAACACGTGCGTGACACATTACCTCGTGACTGAGGTCCCTTCTCTGCAGCTTGGAAGCTGCGCGCATGCAACAGAATTCCAGGCCGTGCACGAAATTCTTTTGAAAGCAGGATTGTAAGTGATCCCCATTTTATTATAAAATGCAGGCGTGTTTTCTTTCTGTTGGATGAGAAGTTGGATGGATATTTGAAATCCATTTTGTGTGCTTTTTTTTAAGCTGGCACGTCATTGGAAAGCAGCCACTTATTAACAGATGATGAATGAAAACGCGGACTAATGAGCTTATCTGTTAAATGTTGCCTTCATATGTGAAAGCAAAGTGTACTTAATCTTTGTCTGAGCCAGGTAGAAAGTCCGAGGAGGAAAATGTGCACAGTTGACGCATGCAGTCTAGCGCTGGGCCGTGTTAAATTGTGTTCAGTGCGCCAGAGTTCCTCGCGCGCGCGGAGCTAAAAATACAACGGCGAGTCAGTTAACTGCGGAGGGGAAATCACACGATCCATTCCTCTCATCACGAGCGCGTAAAGGACACAGCTTCCGACAACAAAACAACACCCTGTATCCCTTGGCTGACTTCTGCAGATGCCGACCACTTTACAAACGATGCGTTTCTAGAAACCTGTTTTAATTAAAGATTAGGCTATTTTAGCTCAGAGGTTGTCAATAGGCCTAATAAAATAAAAATAAAAAACACTCGTTTCCTCTTTGATGTTATGTAAATTAACCTTAACTGTTGACAAATAAATAAATAAATATTCAGCCCAGGCGAGCTCCTTTCAATGTGCAAGACAAATTCACATTGTAAGTATTTGGAATTAAATTTGCATACATTAGCCTACTGAAGAGAGCTCGCTGAGAAAACCAAAAAACAACAACAACTTAGTTTAACATCTTATCAGATCGTACAGTCTCTTGCATTATATGGCTTTCCTTATTAAAACCATTCCCTCCTTTGGACTTCTCATCATATGCACATGTTGCTTTTCTCAGTTTTCAGATCAAATCTGAAATATGGGCATGCAGTGGTCTATGCGTTGCCTTCACATCACTAACAGGGGCCGCATACCTTTTCCTTCACGCGGTGCTAATAAATAACTCTGAATGTGCCTAGACTTGCATTTCCTGCATCGGACACACGACAAACAGCCTTCTTGAAAGGTGCAGGTGCGGTGTAGGCTATTTACAGTATGGGCTACGTCGTCGTATATATATATATATATATATATATATATATATATATATATATATATATATATATTGTGAAAATGCTATCCATGCGTTATTGCGGGGTATTTAAGTAAGTTCAAAGTATTGTCTTAAGCAGAAGTGAACCAAAACAGTAATGAATTTAACACTTGTGTGAAGCCATGTTTAAATGTAGGTCTGGAAATCTGTAAGTTCTAAATGTGAAAGCGAATTGCCTAATGTGTGTCAATAGGATAAGCTATAAGACAACCGATCCTTGAAGTTACTCTTTAACACACAGGAACTAAGAGAACACAGCCTATAAACTTTAACAGTTTCCAAAGTGACCTGTTCTGAAAGTTACACTATTGTACACCAACACACAGAAGAATAAACAGGCTACGTCACTAATCCACTCTAAATGCTACCTTTATTTTTAATTTAAGAAAACGACTATTATAAGCCGATCGACGTGCCATTAACGTTCACAACCGGAACTTATTCGGTGGTTATGTGTACCTTGTTTACAGTCGCAGTAGCCCCAATCTATCCGCCCTCGATTGTTTCTGAAGAAACACCAGGGTCGGATCCTGCCGTCAGGATTTCGGCAGAAATTGTGGTCCCCTAATCCTTTGCCAGGATACCTGTCCTTGACGCCGGCGACATCGCTCCAGTTCATACATTTTCCGCCGGACTCGGTGACGTCTATCGATCCCTGGTAGTATCCTGCCTTGCCTTTGCTCTGAATGCAGTCAGTGAACGGCAGAATGAATGAAGACGCATCGCTGGCCAAACTGACATTTTCGCCCAGTATCACTATGGTGATCGCTACAAGCAACCTTGAGCTCATGGTGTGCTCAACCTGTGTCCATCACCTCAACACCAGAATCTTTTAGGTCTTAAAGAAGAATGATCTCATTATCTTATCCGTCATTTCGGTGTCATCGGGCAAATCCAAGAGTATTCCGTGGGGTATTGTTAATCAGATCAAAGAATTCCAGTCATGGACGGTCCGGAGAATGATTTCTTGTGTATTGATGGTGTCCAAAGAGACCCAAAGTTTCTTCATTTATAACATATACCGATCTATGCTTTGCTTTAAAAAATATATGGTAGTAGTCTATATCTCAGTGGGTAGCTCTCTACAATAGGAGCGAAGGCTCTGAGCCTTAATTTGGCCTCAGCTGAAATAGTTTAGCAAAGTTGTGCCAAAACTACAACTAGCCAAAGCAACTATTGAGAAGCAACTTTTGAAATACCAATGAAATCCCAATTGAGCGATCTACCCTATTATTCTTTCTAAACAATTTTGATGAAAACGTTAATCGCCTATTTCAGTGACCACCGTACAGTGCAACGATAGGCCGACAGGATAGACTAATTTGTCTGACAAGTTTCACCTTTTACCTATGCGTAGGCCTGGCCAAAGATGCAAATAGGTTTATCTATTAACACATGTGCCAGTTGTGTCCAAAAATAAAAAAATGAAAAAAAATCTTGTTACACGAACTGATCCGACGAATCCACTCCTGTATCGTTTGTCGTCTTCATGAAGTCGTTTTTTTCAGCGATGGAATTACGTAGATTTTTTTAATGCAGATATCCGATGTTAGCGCCGTGTAATTTTTTTCTACGGAGGTGAAATTACGAACAGATACATCCGAAGAGAGAATTCTCCTGGCTGTAGGCTACCTCGACAGCTCCCGGTACGGACTGCTCGCTGTCATGCTTGTGATAGCGACTTGCCATAGGCCAAGCCTACTGTCTAGCGCCCCTAGAGTAAACTCACTAACTTTGTGGACCATCCGTGCCGGATGGAAGTTGGAAATCCTGCTCTTTAAATCGTTCAATAGCTTTGCCTTGCATCTCTACCAAGGTTAGATTGCTTAAGTACTAAATTAAATATGCCTCGTGTAATATTTAATTACACGTTGCTTAGCTGGTGCAAGTACAAGTTTAGGAAAAACTGTTATTTATTTGTACATGTATGTTTGTTTATTCGCTCATAAATGTAGCCTATGTACTAATTGAATCATTTTGCATTTTTTCTCATTCGGATTTTTGAAAGTGACGCATGACTTATCTGTGTTATTCCATATAAATCTACTAGTGTAAGTTATTGCGGTAAAATATTTATTTAAATGGCAATCGCACAGTTCCAACAATCCATTCATTCACTAAACGTGAAGGTGTCGGTTCCTTCACTAAGACCTAAGATCAGTTCATTCACTCCTTATCCAATGTAATCAATTCAGAGTAGAGAGGACGCCACTGATCTCAGATCAACACTTGGGACGAAACCCGACTGATATCGTCGAGTCGGAAGTGACGTCATCAAGAGGCGACTTGTGTTTAGCAAACGAAAAAGAAGAGGGAACGACAAGGGGGATAGCTATATTTTTCATGTTACTTTGAAACAAAATGAACAGCCGCCTGCAGGAAATAAGAGAAAGACAGAAACTCCGACGGGAGCTTTTAGCACAGCAGGTAAACATTATGGAGTAAGCAGTGTTGCACAATTATCCAAATGAGCGGATACCCAGTAGCGTTCGCCACAAACAAAGCAGCCACGTTAGCTAGCCCTAGCTTGTTCGCTCAGACTTTTTCCTCCCAAATTGATGGAACAAATTGCGAGACTAACTAATTAGTAACACAAAGCTGCCCTCGGAAGTGGTTGTAACAAGTTAACTAACTGTATGTCTGGCTAACGTAGTAACCTGATAATTATGCAGGTTGTAAATACGTTGGCTAGATAACTAGGGACTAAAGCCTGTTGCACCCCAGCCATGCTAGCTGACCAGCAACTTGGACAGGGAAGGCAGCTTACTTAACGGTCTTACGGTTACGTCTTATTTTAAACCATAATTGAACAAAGAAACTGCTACTCCAGTCTAGTTTTTTTAAGCTTATAGCATGCAGTTATAAGTTAAAATAGTTTATGCTAGCTAGGCATTAGAACAAGTAGTTGGGCTTGATTTAAAGCAACATTAAAGTCTGCGATTAAAAACCACCGGGTATATAACCATATTTAAATCCGTAACGTCATCTGTCGCTGTGTGGACGGTTGCTTTTGTTTTTTCAGCTGGGAGCTGAAAGCGCAGATAGCATCGGTGCTGTGCTGAACAGCAAAGACGAACAGAAGGAAATCGAGGAGACCAGAGAAACGTGCAGGTCTGCGTTAATTTCTCCGCTGTTGTTTGTGTTCTGAATTACCGTTACAGTAGCCGAGCTGGATAAGTGCAGTTCGAGTGTTTTTTTTTTTTTGTCCTTGGGCGTTACTTCTATTGTGTCACATTTTATGCAACTCTATCCACCATCTATGAACTGAGCACCACTGTGATGTTTGTATCGCTGTTTTTGAAGGGCCTCGTTCGACGCGTCAGCGCCAGGCGCTAAACGCAAGTGTCAGGCCGAGGGCGAGGACCCGGAGGAAGATGTGGAGGATCAGAAGGTGAGGACGATGTGGTTATCTCTGCAGACTGCTTGTGAACTCTAGTCATGTTGCTTTCTCTTCACAGTGCTTGAGAGAGGGTTTTGTGTGTCATTTTCTTCAGGATGAGGTTGAGCAACAGCAGGCTGAGGACAGTGGCCCGTATGAAGTGGTGTACAAAGATTCCAGCACATTTTTGAAGGTAAGATCTTTTTTCCTATAATTTCTTTAAAAGAAATATGCCTGTATATGAACACACATTAACCCAGATGTGGATGCTGTCTTTTACATTACTGCCATTTTGCAGCTTATCCAGAAAGACTTATGCAGTTAAAGTTATTATTAATTTATTTTTTTAATGAAGTATCCATTTATACAGTTGTATATATACTGAACAAAGGCTAAGTTCCTTGCTCAAGGGTACAGCGGCAGTGTCCTACCAGGAAATCAAACGTGCAACCTTTAGATTACATGTGCGATTCCTTACCCATTAAACACTTTGCCCCGACAGTACACTAGAGCACAGCTTGATCTTTCAGTTCAGTTTTCTGCATGGTGTCGAATCTTGATATGGAGTTTTGAAGAGCTCTGCTGAAGTGTTATTTATGTAATCTCAGGATTTTCTGCTTGGTGTGGAATGAAAGATCAGCAAAACATGAAGGGCACAGTCCCCTTACCTGTGCCGCCCTGTATCCATGACATCAAACTAACAGCTGATGAATGCTTTGTCTCAGGGGACTCAGAGTTTGAATCCGCACAATGACTACTGCCAGCACTTTGTGGATACTGGCCACAGGCCGCAGAACTTCATTCGTGACGTAGGTATGTGAAGTGTTGAAACCATGGCACAGGTTTACTGGAAGGTGTACGTGATGGAATTTGCAGGCAATCTGACGATGCCCTTTGATGACATCATGTCATTTTTATTCCGTTTTTTCTCCCTCAGGTCTTGCAGATAGATTTGAGGAGTACCCCAAACTCAGAGAGCTAATCAGGTTGAAGGATGAATTGATTGCAGCGACAAACACTCCTCCCATGTAAGTTTGATACGATCCACAGAAATTGAAATTTTATCCTTTTTTTTGATGTTGTGATGTGTAAATAGACCCTGCCCTTTTCAGTGTTATTAAAGCTGCATGTGAAAGGTCCTCCTCTGACTCCACTATGTGAGCTG
The DNA here is from genome assembly GCA_039654925.1 of Anguilla pacifica. Taxonomy (NCBI): domain Eukaryota; kingdom Metazoa; phylum Chordata; class Actinopteri; order Anguilliformes; family Anguillidae; genus Anguilla; species Anguilla pacifica. The sequence continues at coordinate 66,301,148 of CM077288.1, forward strand.
CAGTCTGCGGTGTTAAAAGAAGCCGCTGGTGACGCCACGTGTTTCCGAGGGCAACCATGGATGTCTGTCATTATTTCAGTTTAGTTTGTGATCGTAGGAAATTTCTCCTTGCGTATCAGCGTGGTTTTTAAATGGGATTTCAGTGTAATTGTAGTCTTTCTGCGTTTCCTGTGAAATGACGCGCTGCACTGTAACTTGACCAGGTACCTGCAGGCGGACCCTGAAAGCTTTGACCTGAGAGAGCTCAAGTGCAAGTTCGATGTGATCCTCCTGGAGCCGCCCCTGGAGGAGTACTACAGGGAGTCCGGCATTATCGCCAACGAGAAGTTCTGGACCTGGGACGACGTGAGTCACAAACCCCAGTGTCTGCGGGGATATCAAACCTCAGTCCTGCAGGGATATCGAACCCCAGTCCTGCTGGGCCCCAGTGTCTGCAGAGATATCAAACCCCAGATCTGCATGGCCCATATTTGCAGAAAGTAATGTAATGTGGCATGCAGTGTGATTTGATTCAGTGGAGGAACACACCATGGTCGCACACTGGTAAAGCTGTGTGTATTGTAATTGCATGCTTTGTTCCTGTGTGCTGTGTGAGTGTCTGACTGGTGCTCTCTGCTCAGATCATGAAGCTGGAGATCGAGGAGATTTCGGCTCTCCGGTCCTTTGTGTTCCTGTGGTGTGGATCTGGAGAGGGGCTGGACCTCGGCAGGATGGTATGCTCTTCAGCTCTGCCTCTGTGTGTGTTCGTGTGAGGCCGTCCATCTGTCTTTCTGTCTATCTTACTCTTGCTCTCTCTAACACACTCCCTGCCTTCAGTCTTCTCTCGTTCGCCCCCCCCCCCCCCCCCCCAAGTTGAGTCTCAGTACCTTGTGAAACGGCCCCATGATTGAGTTAAGGGACATTTTTGCTGTAATCTGTGGAAGACGTGAAGCACGGGGGGCGTGCACACTGGGGATTTGTGCGCCGCGATGCTAACGCTGCCCTTTGAAGATGGCGGCGCCCCATTCTGCCGCTGCACTTTGAAGTTCCCCTCGGCGTGTTTTAATGAAAATGCCTGAGTAGGCTCCGGAGGGGGGGGGGGATGCTCCTGTAATGGGATTGGGTCCGCAGAGCCCCGTCTGGATGTTTTCGGTGATTATGTCGTTAGCCCGGCGTTAGCGCCGTTTTCAGACGCCCTGCTAGCCACGCTACCGCCTTGGCGCTAAGCTCGGCCTCTCTGATTGGTTCTAAAAATGAAACGCAGCTGTCGGCGGGTCCGTGTGACCTCGGGATTTAACGTTATTGGACACGATGAAGGGCAGAAAGGGGGACCGTCAAATGACTTTTCGTAAATCCCAGTTTACCCAAACGATCAGTGCTATTTGTTTAATCTATTTTTTTTGTTTGTTTGCTGTTTAAAATTTTCCCTGCCTTGCCCATTTGTTTGGTGCACTCAGTGTCCCTGAAGAGTTAGAAAACTCAGCCTGAACTGAGATTCTGTGGGGGGGAATTGAAATTGTGAATGCCTACGGGATTTCGATCCTCTTAGTTGGCAGGGTAATGCTAACTTGGTTGGGGGTATAGCGCTAACTTGGTTGGCGGGATAATGCTAACTTGTTTGGTGGGATAGCGCTAACTTGGTTGGTGGGATAATGCTAACTTGTTTGGTGGGATAGCGCTAACTTGGTTGGTGGGATAATGCTAACTTGTCTGGTGGGATAGCGCTAACTTGGTTGGCGGACTGACTGGTGTGTGCCCACAGTGCCTGAGGAAGTGGGGCTTCCGGCGGTGTGAGGACATCTGCTGGATCAAAACCAACAAGAACAACCCGGGAAAGACCAAGACGCTCGACCCCAAGGCCGTCTTCCAGCGCACCAAGGTGAGGAAGGCCGAGGGGGCGGGGCCTAGCCAGCCACACCCACAACAGGAAGGAGAGATGGGTTCTGAACCATTCAGTGTTGCATTGCATGATACAATATCAACGATACATTGTGCACAACTGGCATCCCCCCCAAAAAATGGCTTTGTTTTTAAAGCAATAAACAAATGATAAATGATTATCCAGTTATTTTAAATTGACCACACATGCATAACATTCCTCTATTGAGTGTTAGAGATGACCAAATCAGACTTGAGTTGGAGTTGAGGCCTACCGGGGTTTTTCATCAATACATCACAAGTTTACTAAAAGAAAAAAGAATAACACAGCGGTGTACCACTCGGTCGAGTTGAGCAGACCGCTGAAGGGTTAACCATTAGAGCAGTTTGGTTCCCCTCCCGTCTTTTTATGTTTAAAGATAAAGAGAAATAAGTGAGGAGGAGAAGAGGAGAGGAGGGGGGGGTTTAAGTATATAGAGTCCTCTGTGTTCTCTGGCTGTTCCGGAATCTTCCTGCCTAGCCCTCGTAGCTCCTGGCTGCCCAGGCGATGCGGGACGGGGTGGTGGGGGGGCGTTCTGAGGAGCCTTTATGGCCCTGTGAATGCTCTTTTTAAAAAGCTCGGGCCCATTGATATGCAGATGGGAGAGAGCGTAGGGGTCCTGGAGATGTTTGTCCCGCGCTGGGAAGGGATGGGGGCAGAACTGAAAAGCTTTCCAGCGGCCCCCCGCTTTTGTCCTGCTCCCCCGCCATTGATTAGAGTCAGATTACCTGACTAATTTCCCCCCTCCTCCTCTCCACCCCCCTCCCTTATGGAAAAAGGGCCAGGCTGAGCCGGGGGCATTGTCTCATTTAGTACGCGCCCACTGGAAAATGTGCTTCCTGGTGCGCTGTGAGTTCTGAGGGTATGTAATACGTTAAAGGAGAGCGGAGCTGCAGGCTGGGTGTTGACACAAAGGGGGGGGGGGGGCGGGGGGGCAGGGGGGGTGTATTCTGGGCCTGCAGGACCCATTACCTCTGCTTTATTGACTTTGCTGAATGGGCCCGGCGATCAGAAGCAGATGGTGGGTGTTGTTGATCTGCGGGTAATGGTGCGGCGGCGGCGGCCCGATCCTGGCGCGTCCCAGAATCCTCTGCTGTCTGAGGCTGGCCCGCCGTCTCCAGCGCCGAGCGCTCCGGTCTGCGGAGCGCGCTCAGTGGAGCGTCTCGGTTTTTGGGGCGACGAGCTCAACATGGCGTCCAGAACTCTGAGACGAGGGAGACGTTTCCACGCTCCTGGTCTCGTCTTCAGCCGTTAAGAGAAGGCCTCTCGCTGAGCTCCGTCACAGCTGAGGACAGAGGACTGAGGTGCTGCTGAGGGGGGATTTTTTGAGAGCTGGGGTGGGGGGGTCTTTGTTCCCGGGGGGGCCGGTGTGCAGTATATGTCAGATTTTGTTAGAGCAGTTCTGTGAGTTTGCTGTGTGCACAGTACCAGTATTCTTGTAGTTTAGTGCACAGTTTACACATTTTATTACATTTATTCACAGTGACGTACCGTAAGTGCATACCACACAGGTCCGATAAGGCACAATACTCATTATGTAACAGTTACACACATCCGGCCAGCGGAGGATGGGCTCCCCCTCTATAGCTGTGGACCTCATGAGATTTCTTCCCATTGGGGAGTTTTTTTTTCTTGCCACCGTTTGAGTGTCTTTTTCCCCCTGGTGGGGATGGGGGGTTCGGGCCTGGCTTTTCCCCAGTTTTCCTTCAGGTTTCCTCTGGAACCCAAAGCCATGTAGACGCAGGATGTACAGCAAGGGACATGTACACCCCTATTTCAGCGCGGTGACCTGTAAAAGACTCATGTACCCATGATGCCTCTCTCCCCAGGAGCACTGCCTGATGGGAATCAAAGGCACGGTGCGTCGCAGCACGGACGGCGACTTCATCCACGCCAACATGGACATCGACCTGATCATCACGGACGAGCCGGAGATCGGCAACATCGAGAAGCCCGTGGAGATCTTCCACATCATCGAGCACTTCTGCCTGGGCCGCCGACGGCTGCACCTGTTCGGCCGGGACAGCACCATCCGGCCAGGTGTGTGTGTGTGTGTGTGTGTGTGTGTGTGTGTGTGTGTGTGTGTGTGTGAGAGAGCCCGGGGGCCGGTCGATGACATCATCAAAAATGGCCACACATTTCCATTACAGAGAGCCGCCTCATTGAATCTGCCTTAGAAACCCCTCACATCAGTACTCTCTGGGTTGTCAGTCTGAAGTGGAAGTGTTTGTACCTGTGAGGGTACAGGGCTACGCAGCCTGACTAGCTGGAGCAGTTTAGAGTTTTACAGGTTGTGGGGGCCGCTTGTTACGCGCATGACCGGAAGCAAAGGGCAGTTTTTATAAATGCTTTAATTCTTTAATCCAGGGTTCTGGAACTTCTGTCATGGAGGGCTGTAGTAGTGGTTGCTGGCTTTTGTAGTCTTTCAGTCAGCTGCCAGTGAGAGGCCTGGTGTTGCTCTGTCTCTGATAGGGATTCAGGGCCTAGCAGCCTTGTGGGAAATGCTCCTCCATTTTAACACGCTGATGTCGGTCAGAAATGCATTCCTGTTACTCCACCTTTAACCTCCTCCTCCCCATTCCACCATTTACCCCACTTAATGTAAAATGCCCCACGGTCAGAGCCCCTCCCTGTCTTCCACCCCAGATCGAAAACACGTCTGTTTAGAATGAGTGTAGCCCTACCGATGATAATTCTATAACTACTAATAATATTACATTCTCTGTTTCCCTCTTGTACCTACAGTGGTATCTGAATTTATGTTGTAAGATTATGTATTGACTGTAACTACCACTTGTGACCCTGTTCACTTAGCATTAGCTCTGTTTGTTGCCTAAACCCCTTTCTATGCAGTTATGCATTTGTAGTCTTATGTTTACATTCTCCGCCTCTTGGTTAGGTCAGCATTGTAAAAGACACCATTTTCTCAACCTGGTTAAGGGATTATATGAAGTACATTTACATCCTCTGTATTGAATTCTGTAAATTTTGGAGAAAAGGACGATTCACATGGAAGAGAGTATTTTATTTTTTTAAATCACAAACCTGGGTCATACTGTCTGTAACCTACCTTAACTAACTGCCTGACCTTGTTAAATGAATTTCATTGGTCACAGAACAAAAGGAAAAAAGTCATTGGGTACAGTTTTATGGCTCGTTTTACACAGAGGGGGTCTGTGTATTGTGCAGATCCCTTATTTGCTCACCCCCCTACAGCATATTTTCTTTGGTCCCCTTGAAAGGGCTTGGTGTAACTGTGAGCCATTAGCACCAGTGATTAAAGGCTATAAACATTTACTGTTGAGATTAAACACCCCCCCCCACCCCTTAAAAATGAAGAATTTAAAGCCGTAAGGACTTTCTTTCCATTCTTTACATTCCCTAGAGCTTTCCCTGAGCTAACCGCTAACACTGAGCTAACTGCTAACCGCTAAACCTGAGCTAACCGCTAACACTGAGCTAACCGCTAAACCTGAGCTAACCGCTAACACTGAGCTAACTGCTAACTGCTAAACCTGAGCTAACTGTTAACACTGAGCTAACCGCTCTCGGATCTGAACCTGCAGCCTCTTAATTAAAAGGCTCTGTACCTTTGCCACTACTCTAGTGTCCCCCAGGCTGTACGTTTTTGCTGTTGCAGAGTAATGGTTGTTACTGATACAAAGCGAGATGGAATGGGAGAGACGACAGGCCTCGTGATGTCTGAACCTCAAGCAAAGGGCATCGTTGTCAGAGTGGAGCATCTTGCATTCACAGAATTTTTATATGGGCTGTCCATCATACACCCTGTTGAAAATGGAAAACACTGCCAGAATATTGAAATAAAGCATATTATCGGCATATTAAAATGCCTCACAATATATGGACAAATATAGACATAATTGCCACTTTCAGGTATATTGAAAAATATGTTTAGCATCTCAGTTTCTCCGCGCCCACCCATCGCTAGCACGGTTCGCTAGCACTGATGCCTCATTAAGAACTTGATATCACACAGCCAGATGCTATTCACTCACAGCTGAGAGGGCTAATGGAGCAGGCACCAGACCCCAGAAAAAGAGAAGTAGTGTAGTGGAACTAACAGGTTTTTATATTATTTACACGGTGTATGTGCACTCGCTGGTGTGGGAATGCTGTTCTAATTCAGGTTTGGCACTGTTGCTCATGTAACTTGGGGGAATGCTTTTATGTTCCTACGCTGAAGTCGCTCTGGATATGAGCGTCTGCTAAATGAATGTAATGTAGTTATACAGTTTAGTAACTGTGTTCTTGAACAATGTGACGTAGAGGCTACGTAAGGATGCCGTAAGCGTGTCATAAGTGTGTCATAAGCAGCCGTGGCTATGAGTAAGTTAGTGAGCGTGTGGTGAATGTTTCTGTTCCTCCTCAGGGTGGCTAACTAAAGTCACTCTAGATAGGAGCGTCTGCTAAATGAATGTAATGTCATTATATAGCTTAGTAACTTAGTAAGCTTATAGCTTTGTCCTTGAACAGTGTGACATAGAGCCTACATAAGGCTGCCGTAAGCGTGTCGTAAGCAGTCGTGGCTGTGAGTAAGTGACTGATCATGTGGTGAATTTGTCTGTCGTCCCTCCCCCCCCCAGGCTGGCTGACGGTGGGCCCCACCCTGACCAACAGCAACTTCAACGCCGAGGCGTACTCCTCCCACTTCAGCCCCCCGAACTCGCACCTGTCCGGCTGCACCGAGGAGATCGAGCGGCTGCGCCCCAAGTCCCCACCCCCCAAGACCAAGGCCGACTGGGGCGGGGGCGCGGCCCGGGGGGGCAGGGGCGGGCCCTCGGCCGGGCGCGGGGACAGGGGCCGCGAACGCAACCGGCCCAGTTTCCGCGGCGACAGGGGCGGGTTCCGGGGCCGGGGGGGCCCACACCGGGGGTTCCCCCCCCGCTAGAGAGAAGGTTCCGGAAAAAACACGCCCCTGCTGATGGGGGGGGTGAGGGGGGGCGCAGAGGCGTGACAGGAACTAGTGCTCATGACAGGAGTCATCGTTGGGTTGTTCAGCCAAGCAGCCAGACTGTGGATGGACCGTACATTTTCCAGAACAGTGGTTTGTGGAATTGGAAACGGAGGAAATCCAGAAATGTTTTTTTTTATTTGCACTGCTGAACTTTTACTAAACTTTTTTTTATCATGTTATCTGGTGAACATGCACTGTGTCCTTTGAACATTAAGTGAACAAAAACAGAAACCTGATTAAAAAAGCTAAAGGAACTTCTCTGAGAATCACTGTTGCTGGCTGTCTTCCCACACAGTTTATCAGCCCCTGGACCAATCACAGGCGCGCGTGTTTATAGAGAAAAAACACCCGAACCCTTGTGTTTCAGTTTAAAGTGTCGTTCCAAAGAAAAGGTTGAGATTTGCAGCTGAAAGAATTGCAAGACTCGTCATAATTAAAGTATTTCTCCAATTTATACATCTTTAATGTCATATTTGCGGTACATGTTTTTGGCAGTTGCAGTTTTTCTCAGCATGTTTATTTCATCATATCTAACTTAGCAGGGTGGGAAATAGTAATAGCATTTGTTTGCAAAAACTTAAGAAACTGCTAGTTTCCAAGGTTATTATTAAACATACCTTTAAACATACCAGGGATTTAGCTGAAGGTTCTGAAGGAGAACCATAACTGGGGTATTGATCTTTATCTGTGTGATATTTTGACTGAGCAACACTTACATTTGCAGTTTTAAAGTGTGCTTGTGTGTGAGTGAATACGTACCTGTGTGGGCATGTGTGGAAGAATGTGTGGCACAAGAGTGACACCTAGTGGTGAGTGGGCTTAAATCGCAGCTGAGCTCCTGATTAACAGCTTAATTGGGCTGTTGTCTGTTTCCAGTCTGGCTCTCTTGGATATGCTGCTTAATCCTTCCTCCCCATTCAAGCTTCCTCTGCCTCTACGCTGCGCGCCAAACTTGTTGCTAACGACACCACTTGTTGCTAAGGACACCACTGGAAAGGTCTTTCTCACTAGTGATAATAAACAGGTGTTCGTGTGCCTTCTTTGTGACGTCACACATCTGTGTTCTTGCAGCTAACGCTAACGTTCTCCACTTCTGTACGTCGCTCTGGATAAGAGCGTCCGTCTGCTAAGTCACTGTAATGTAAAAAGTTAATGGGTTTGCCTTTTACACATAGCTATTTAAGCAAATGAACAAGAACAGATACCAATTCAATTAATTTAGTTTTTTTCCTCCTTTGCAGACAATGCAAATATTTCATGTATAGGAAGATTTCATATATAGAAGACCCAAGGAAATTAATGGAACACAGTGAGATTTTTATTCAAATGATAGTATACTAGAACTGCTATAACATATAATTTACTCCTAGTTCATTCCGTAATCTCTTCTGGGAAGTCCAGGTTGGTTGATTATATTTCTTTGCAGACATCATATTGGCTGTTAGCTGTTAAGTTTCTTGGTGAACACCGTCCTTTTTCTAGGACTGGCATTGTTCTGTCATTTTGAAGTCATCCTGTGTTTCTCATTTATGGATGTAAAACAGGTTTTGGTTTTATGAATAATCAGGTGTAGTTCTTTAAGGGCCTGTTGGGTCATAAACTCTTATTATGGTGGCCCTGCTTCTTCTCTGAGCTCTCCACAATGCATCAGCTTCTCTTGTTTTATTGGACTTAAATAAATCAGACTTTTTACTTTCCTTCTATATTTGTAAGCACTTTATATAACTCGTAGTATCTCAACAAAGAAGGACATTCACACATTTTCTCTGTTGCAGATTTCACAAACATTGAGCCTTTTGGTCAGCGACCTTTGTCAGAGCATCTCTGTTGTAAAGCAATTTCCTGTTCTGGAAGCAGGCAGACTTTACACCTTTCATTTCTACAAGGTTTGATGAGACAGCCAGTCCTTCTGGAGCATCAGGGCAGTTCATTTGGGCTTGTCTCGAGTGCATCCCAGAAGGCACTCTTCTCCTGTTCCCTTTTCCTGTGTAGATAACAGTGACCGCTGTCCTACAATACTACCTGAGACCCTCTGTAACGCTGCAGGTAAGGCTCTGGGCTTTTGTTTCAGAGATTGCAGGTTCAAATCCCAGGTTGGGCACATCTTGGGTATCTCAGGGCAAGCTCTGGTCACTGGGAAGCTATTTCCACACAGGAAATAAATAACGAATCCTAATCATTTATTCAACTAATTTTCCCTTTGCTTCTCCTATACTGAAAATGGCCAAATGCAATATGAAATGGCATCTATAATTGTCTTTAATAATCCCTAATTAAAAATATGAAAACCTAAACCCCATCTTTTGCAGACATTTTTCCCTTCTATAGTGACTATATTTGTGAAGGTTTTTGAAACCAACATGCATTTATATTTGGAAACTGCACAGAGTGCCATTTCACTGAAATCACACCATTTATTAAACAACCTGTTTGTTGGTTATTGTTCATTTAGAGTGCCTTGATTTTTAATAGCACACAAACGATGTAATTACGGTGAAACCAGGTGCTAACTTGCCAGCCCACTGAAAATTGGAATGATTAATCTGAAATTCGCAGATATGATTCATCACGCTTGTGACAGGCTAATTCTGCTGTGTGACTCTGTTGGAATAGATGTTATTTATCATCAATCTGTAGCTCTGATATTTCTGTTCCCCAAACCGTAACTTGATGCTTCCGAATTTCAACAAGATTCTTTCCAAGACACATCTGAATGGGGCTTACAGCAAGTCAGCACAATGGTTAACTGGAGACTCTAAATTGCCTATAGGTGAGAATGTGCCAGTGAATGCTGTGTGTGGTCCCAGCGATGGATTGGAATGCAGCGATGGATTGGAATGCACTGAAAATGAGGGATGTTGCAAAAGCATATTTAACAGCCGAGGGTTCAAATATTTGCGTGAGCAAAGCCGACTGTCGAAACAGTGGCTGAGCTCCAGGTTCAAGACTGCAAGCCAACCCCACGCTGATTTCAATACGAGTGAAATAATTATATGAATCACTTCAACCCTTTACGCACCAGGAGGCTCCTCAAGACTGCTGGAAGTTTTAACAGAAAGATGTTTTTTTCCTTTTGACTGCAATTTTGTTTGTGACTGGTTTCTTTCACAAATTCACTCTCAGGGAACGGACAGGAGAGATTGGAAATTGAGCAGAATCTAAAGAATTAAAGGATTTCAGATAACGTGTTTACTCTGTGTCTGGCCGAGCCAGCTCCTACACCCTTCCCAGAAAAGGAGTTTGGCGGTGTGATTCGGTCTTAACGGACAGAAGCGATGCTGTTTAGGAGTCCAGACGGAGAATCATGCACTAAATCTCAGGCCCACACTTGCCCCTGGAACTCAGGAGAGGGGAGGGGGACAGTTTTTGAAAATTTCAGATTTCTACTTCTACCACTTTAGGAGTTGTCTGTTCATATCTGTTGTATTTCACACTTTGGAAGGACTCCCAAAGCTGTCTCAAAGGGGCTGTGCGGTAACTGAATTGAAAATGTGGCCCTGTGGCAAGGAGGTATTTCCAAATTCTTTCTGAACCACAGCTCTGATTCTGACACGCTCAGACACCGCGCCAAACTCCAGGTCAGTTCGTCCTTTCCTTCAGGAGCTGGAGCGGCTCTAAGTTATGAATAATGCGTGTGCTGAATCTGAGATTGACCACTCTGGGTATTCGAGGCTGTGAACGCCTTCCCTGCCACCTGTTATTTGGTGTTATATTTGACAGTTTGGTCGCTAGCGGGCCAATTTTGAGGACAAGACTACATATCCCAGAGAGGCTAACATGGGCAAAAACACATCTGTTAAATGTGCCTGTAGTTTTACAGAATATCCATAATAATAACAATAATAACAACAACAACAATAATAATAATAATAATAATAATAATAATAATAATAATAATAATAATAATAATAAAATATATTTCAATTTATATTTAATTTAAATATAAAATGCACTGTAAATAATTAAGTCCCAGGTTGAATTTTTATACTTGTTTCATATGAGAAGTATGAATTATCTCCAGATAAATTTGCACTAGGTGCAGGTTGTGGTGGCGATAGCATTAATCAGATTAAGACGTCACAAGGGTAGGATGAGTGCTCCATACAGAACACAGACCCCCAAATGGCCCTTATATCAGCCAGGGTAAAGCCAGATGATCACCAGAAACTATTGTATCTAAAACATCCATTGCACATAAAAACCTTTCAGACCGATCAATAAGATCCAATACAATTTAAAAAATATTTTTTCAAATACAAAGTGAACTGTCCCTTTAAGATCTCTTGGTGGCTTCTGATTGATACAATTAGTTATTAGTTGCTTCATCTGGCTCCTCCTGCTCCTAAAATAAGTAATTGATGCTACCTGTTAATCCAGTGACACTTGTAGCCATTTGTATAAATTTGCTGAAAATAACTTTAGTTAGACAAAGATGTGAGCAGAATTAGACATGACTTTAACTTTAGTCTTGGAACCCATATTGTTAGATCTCGAGAAGCCCTCGCATCTTACCATCTGGAAGTCGTTCAGACGTTGGTCTTTGGCAAATTCACCATTGGTCAGATTCTCCAAGAATGGTTCAGACAGTGATAGCTCAGAGGTGAAAGCTTCTTTCAGGCATGTCTAGTTAACCCTTTGAAGAGCAGTATCTTTGGAATGTTTTTTTTTTTTTTTTTTTTTTCCAAAATTCAAAGTCAGTGTTCTATAACTCCATTGCTTTCAATCACCAGTAGTGGTTGTTACATCAGCATTAGAATGTTTGGTTAAAAACACAGCTTGGTCTAGAGAGCCCCCCCCCTCCAGGAGCAGTAGTGGCAGCTGATTGGCTGGTGGACTGCACAACTGTAAAATAATTGGTTGATGCTGACTCCCCCAATTTTGTGGGAAATGCTCGCTCCCAAACTGATAGAGGATCTTGGGCCTTCAGGTGCAGCTGGGGATTGGGGAATTTGAGAGAAAATTGAGGGCACGTTTTTAAAAAGTCATTTGTTCCCCAGAGCAGTTGGTTATTTTCTGTGCAGTTGTTGCTGTGTATCGGTTCTGCAGACACCCTCTGGCACACGCTGCTCGGCTTGACATTGCCTGAAGTCTCGCAGTTCGCTCTCTCTGTGAAACCGACGTCCGTCGCAATCCATCGCGTCTGGCGGTGCTGCGCAAAACCACAGCAGAGTGGGGAAGAATGCGCCGACCTGTCCAAACATCTGAAAGGCTTTATACGCGCGTTACGAACCGTCGCTCGATAACACATCATCCGCAGATGATGAAGGAAGGGTTACTGGAATTCAGGATGGAAGCTGCACCTCATCAGCTGCATTGTAATTGAGTAGCAGTGGGAAGGCTCCAAGCTAGCGGGCCAGCACACGCAATGCCTGCCATTTCGCTTTAGGAATGAGTAACTCCGGGCATTGATCTATCCGATCTATCCGAATCACATTAATGGTGCCTTTGAATGATGGTGTACACATTGGAAAAGTAATATATTTAAATAAGCCGTATGGCAGGAAATTCAGAATCTATTTAAGTATATTGCATATATATTGTATAATATATTTATGAAATACACAAATTAACAAAGTGTATTTAAATATATTTTAAATATAAATGAATATATAATATATAAATGAATATATATCTCACATAATATATTAAATCTATCTGAATTTTCACAATATTTGAAATGTATGTAAATGTATGATGTACAAATATATGTCTGTGTAACAAATACATTAAAAAATATGAGTACATATATTTCACAGTGTATTTCCATATATCATTTTTTCATACTGGACATACCCCCTGGGTAGTTTAGTTTAGTCTTTCCTGGTTGGTACAATTTAATGAGTGGATTTGAACTGGCAGTGACATCTGCATGGCTGTGCCCTGTGATCCCTCCAGTAAAGCTCTAAGGTTGTAGGCTCGGTAGATCATATTGATTAATTGCTCTCTGGTTAATTAACTGGCTCATGGCAGAACAGGTTTTTGATTAATTAAGTCATGACAGCAAATATTGGATTACTAATTTACCCTAGTTTTCAGTGTGCTCTATTTGAATTGTTGAATTCTTTTCCCAGATAAACATTTTTAGTTCATTTTCAAAGACGTATCCAAACATTAAATATGAGTCACAACTTGCAGACCAAATACAGTTTTAAGCACATTCTTAACATTGTGTCTGAATTAAATGTACACTTTTTGCTGTTTATGAACATCAAAATATTAATGTACACCATGCCTGGGCCAATCCACACCCCCCACAAAATTTTTCAGCCCTTGTCACTTCCACCAAGAGCAGACATTGAGAAAAGCCAATCAGAAAACAGCAACATGTCCAAGATACAAATCTAGCCCAGCTGCTTCAGTCATTGATGTCTTTATGCAGCCAAACAGTGGGGCTCAAAGTCTGATGTACTTACATCTGTTGACCACCTGGGGCCGCCAGTAGTCAACAGAATAGGATTACCCAGTCGCTGAGGCCCTCCTCAACAAGAGATCTGGCTGTTTGCATGAGCTGAAGCCCGGTCTGTTTCACACACAGTTTTGGGAAGATGAACATCACTGTGTGTGAGACAAGATCAAGATTCTAAACCACAATCCAAAAGTGAGTCAATTCACCACCTTCAAATGGCCTCAATCTGGCGTGACCAGTTTCAACATTTATAATCGCAGCATTTTACTGCCCACAAAGCAACCGGTGAACAGAGGTGCTCACAGGCCTTACAGTTACCCTAGATCGTCAAGGCAACACAGAACAGACAGCAGTTAATGTTTTTTTTTTCATTCTTGATTTCTGATTTTTTTTTTTTTTTTTTAACAATGCAATGCAGAACATTGTGGTAATTAAATCCATGGTTTATTTTCACTGAAGATCTGAATGCATGCTTACATCTACGCTTACCCCAAATTGCCAAGGCAACACAAAACAGACAGCAGTTAAACTTTTTTTATTCTTGAATTTAATTTTTTTAAAACAAACAAAAAACAAAATAATACAATGCAGATAATTGCAGCAAATAAATCCATGGTTTATTTTAATTGAAGATCTAAATGCATGCTTGCATATATGCCCCCTCCCCACCCCAATTCCCCCCCCCCCGCCCGCCACCTACAATCGGCAAAAGCATGGAGTTCACTTGAGAAACAGAAAGAAAAAAAAGAAAAAAACTTGAGGAAACACAAACAGTGGCTTAGAGAGATTTTCTTTTGTTTGTTTATTTTTCTTTGGTTCAAATTTAATGGCGGACTCTTCGGATTCTGAGAGTTTTTCAGCTCCTTGGCTGCGCAGCAGTAACATCTGCCATCGGCGGGTTTTTTACACTGCCGCGGGGTGTGGAAATGACCAGACGCCATAAATACTCGCTTCGCCTCATAGCAACGGCTCTCTGGACGCGTACACTCCGCACACACACACACACACACACACACACACACACACACAGACCTCTGTCCACACCGGCTGGGCAGGGTCTGCCAGCAGCTAACCCGCGGCTAACCGCGCAGACAGACTAGACTCACCAGCCGAGCCAGGAACCAGCGTAGCATAGCCACCGTGAGAGAGCTGTTCTGCTGTACGGGTCCTCCCTTTTCCTTACATGAGTCGAGTGGCCCCTCTAAGGGTTTTTCAGTGCTCAGGAAATTTGATTGATGTAGACACTGACTGACAGACTGTTACGTCCCCAGCCTCTGCTTGCCTGGGTAGTGCAGGTGGAGGTAATACCTAATTGGCTTGATTGCCTCCACCTGCCTGTGGCCCAATATAAGCCCTGCAGTATGAGGCTGGGGAGATCCTTTTTTGGGGTTTCTTTTGTGTGGTTTGTGTTTGGTAGGTTTTTGGGAAGACTCTTTTATTTTGTGAACTTTGTGAGTTTTAGTTTGTTTTAGTTTGTGTTTTAGATTAATAAATGTCTGAGTTTGTGTTTTTAGATCAGTTTCTTGTTTTTGGTACTTTGGACTCTGTTGTTGTGGCCCTGCGAGCTGGCCGTAACATGGACCATGTTGGTTACCAGTCTATACCCTGAGCCGACCAGAGGAGGATGGGTTCCCCCCCTTGAGCCTGGCTCCTTCCAAGGTCTCTTCCCATCTGCCACAGGGAGTTCTTCCTTGCCACTGTTGCCTTAGGCTTGCTCCTGTGGGGGTCTAGGCCAGGGTTGTCTGTGAAGGGTCTTGTGACAATTTCTGTGAAATACGCTACATAAATAAAATTTGATTGATTGATTGATTGATTGATTGACCTCCAGAGGTTTAATTAGCTAATTAGCAAACCATAAAATGCTGAAAAAGAGGTCAGAATACATTAATGAGATGGGCCATCCTCAAATATCTTACCTGAGTGAGGACATGAGATCATAAGGAATTCATAAGTGGGGCAACATAGCTCAGGAGGTAAGAGCGATTGTCTGGCAGTCGGAGGGTTGCCGGTTCAAACCCCAGCCTGGGCGTGTCAAAGTGTCCCTGAGCAAGATACCTAACCCCTAACTGCTGTAGTGAATGAGAGGCATCAACTGTAAATTGCTTTGGATGAAAGCGCTATATAAATGCAGTCAATAACAGGCCATTCAGCCTATCTACAACAGAATAACACACGGGAACAGGCCATGGAAACGAACAGGCCAATCACTGCACACGGGAACAAGCCATGGAAACGAACAGGCCAATCACTGCACACAGAGCATCAGAACACATGAGCAGGTCCAAGTGGGTTCAGTGAAAGAGCTTCTCGTTTGTTGAACTGATCACTGAGAATATTTACTTTGTTTTCCATCCATTTTCCATCCCATCCACCCCATATTTGAGATGACTGCCAGGCCTGCAATTCGTGTTTTTTCCTTTTAGAGTTAGGATTTGGGTGAGAGTAGGGTCAGGAAACTGGCGAGCTTGTTTAGGTCGATGCTGGTTTAGGATTATGTTCAAGAGTGAGGGAACAGAATCGCCAAAGGGTTTGTCCTCGATTTGGAATCCCAGAACACAATAGCCTTATGCATTTTTGTATTATTTCAGTGCAATAATTTTGTTAAATAAATGAATTCAACCAGATTTCCGGCCATTCATTGCAAGGTCCCATTTTTAAGATTACCCCCAGGGCTATAATTATGGTTATAGTAGGAATTTGAGTGGGTTAGGGTTAGAATTAGGATTAGGGCTGGGTTATGGTTAGGGTGTGGATTGTTAGCTTTAGAGTTAGGGTTTGACTTAGGTCCATCTAAAAAAAAAAAAAAGAAAAAAAGGCATTGTTAAGACTTTTGAATATTTTTCACTTTTTGGACATAAGACTATAGTCTTATGCGTTTTGCTTTTTTTACTGAAACATAATCATACATTTTCGTATACATTATACATTTCTATGAATTTACTGCACTATTGCCGCAAAACTAACAAGCTTTTCTAATCATTTGAATAAAATTTAAAAAAATAAAAAGACGTTTTTAAAATATTTGCAGTAATTTTTTCCCCCCTGCATTTTGGACATTTGCCTATCTACATGTATTTTTCAAATTTCTCTGTGTGTGGTACTGACTTTTTAGACCAGCAGAGGGCAGGAAAAACATTACTAATGCCAGGTGTGACTCAAATCCCGCTACAACTATGTGAAGAAAGGAAAAAAAACGTGAAGAAGAAAGGGAGTATTTTCAAAGATACGCTTTGTTACTTTCTTTGTGTTGTTCAGCTCAGCTCTGTGACCTTCATCAAAAAGGATCTCTGGCTGGTCTACCGACAGAACATTTCTGTGAGTCTACGCCACAGAACTTCTGTAGAACCAGAAAGGAAATTTGCCATCTAAAAAAGGCTCACAGTATTTTTTTTTTCTGACTGGCCAACGTGAAATTTCACGCAAAGGTAGTCATTTTGCCCATTTCGTACAGTGCAATGGCTGCCACTGTGTCTGTTAGCTAGCAAGGAGTGCCACATTATAGGTGATCAATTTAAATTTTTGACCATTTGTGAACACAAAGAAGTATTAGAACAACACATCAGCGAAGAATTGGCAGAATTTCAGTTTCCTGGACCTTTAAATAAAACTCATGACAAACAACTTACCTATTTCTTATGCTACCTATTTCCCAAAGGCTCTGTTCTTTCCATGTAAAGAAGCTTACTGCTTTGTTGGCTGTAATTTTGAGAAAAATTCCCTTTCCACCTCATGCAGTTATGACTTTTGTTATTGCTCCCACACGGGTAACCTGGGATACTGGGTACTAACAAACGCAAGAGATTTCAGCTCTTCTGCAGTACAAGAGCAACTAGCTCCAATCTGCCAAATAAGGTTATCTGTAGTTTAACCAGGGAGTTCATCGCCCAGACACAATGACATGTTTATCTGTCTGTCATACAGAACAATGCGATTCAGTGTATTTTTTGTATTTATTTTTTAAGAATACTGTAAGCAGTTAGACATTTTTGACATTACAATCCAACATGTATGGCTGGCCAATTATTTGGGTGTGGGTGTAGGGGTTTAATAATTTACAGACATCTATCATTATCTAATTTATTTAAGGTATGTTTTTTCTGCTTGTTGTTTGTTATATTTTTCACATGGTCTCATGAGAACGCTGGATTTGCCAGCGATGCACTTCTATTCCTCTCCACTAGATGTCAGCCTTTGCTAGCGGTGACATCTGTCAAGTAACATTGCTCGTCAATAGGAGCACACAACCAAAGAAATGGACAAAGCTTAAAAATAATAACAATAAAAAACATGCATTAACACAGTTAAGTCTCTGCTGGACTAAGCATGTAGTAACATCAAAATAGACCCAGGTCAATAAACAGTTTTAAATTGAAAAATGTATGTTCTTCAGATATACTGTATTTATCGAAAAGGTATCAATTATTTTCAAAGATACGATGCACATCACTAACGTGCTCACTGTCGTAAACTATTTCTACAGCTGACATCAAAATAACCTTTTTCCTTCCTGTGTTGTGTTTCCCTTAGTCCCGAAAGGAAGATGGGGATTGATTCATTGCAGTTTAAGCATTCAGGGTTTGTGAATAAAAGATCAGCACTTCCCAGATCCAACTACAGGCTACAACCAATGTGCTGTCCGAGGCTGAACTCGTCAAGGAACCAACTGACAGCCCTTCGGAGTAACACGAAACAATTAGGCAGCCCTTTGATCTTATATCTCCACTCAAATCTTTTTAATCAATTAACCATGAAGCTTCTCTCCATGTCGTATTTGCTATGCAGAAAGCCCCTTTGGTCTCTCAGATTCTGCACATCAGAGATCAAAGTTCACTCAAACTTCATGAGATAGCTGCAACCATGCAGAGGATGTCCTACCATCCCCCCCCCCCCCCCCAACACACCCACACACACACGCACACACATGCACACAAACACATACACACACACACACGCACACACACACACATGCATGCACACCCCCCCCACACACACGCACACACACACACACACACACACGCGCACGCACAAGCACACATATACATGCACACACACACAGTCACACACAGTCACACGCACACACAAACACAGTGTTAGAGAGGCACTGTGTAAGTTATGATAACAGTAATATGTAAATACACACATACATGCGTGCGCATACATACACACACACACGCAAACATCCCCCCCCCACACACACACACATACACATACACGCACGCGCGCACCCCCCCCCCCACACGCACACAAACACATGGTGTTAGAGAGGCACTGTGTAAGTTATGATAACAGTAATATGTAAATTCTTGCAGCCAACAGGAGTTACTGCTGAGGTGATAATGCCGCAGGCTACATGCAGCTGTGATTGGTTCAAAAATGTATACATTTCCTCTCATTTTAATGATGCTTACTGTGATTGGTTCATAAATGCATACATTTCCGCTATCATTTTAACGATGCTTACTGTGATTGGTTCAAAAATGCATACATTTCCTCTCATTTCAATGATGCTTACTGTGATTGGTTAATAAATGTACACATTTCCTCTATCATTTTAATGATGCTTACTGTGATTGGTTCATAAATGTATACATTTCCTCTCTCATTTTAATGATGCATTGCCACAGGCGCAAAGACAACGAGTGGCTTGTTCCAATATATCAGATGCATGTGAAAAATGTATCTAGTTAAAAAGGTTTGGAGAACACAACACTGAATATGAAACAGTAAAGCATGCAGACATAGGGGTGAATGTACTTTCTATCAACACAGTTGATAGCATTAGAAAAACACAACTGGGGCCTATTCTGCACAAAACTATGTAAGATAACAAATAAAATTAGTAGATTTTGAAATGCATAAAAATACCAGGGACAGAGCACACGTAAGTACATGTAAGTGTATAGACACCAGCTTTGTCATTTTTAAAATCATTTCATGTATTGTGTTTACCGCGTAATGTGAATGTACACCATATAATTCTGTAAATGGCAAAATGTAATTATAAGAATGCACACGTGTATGTGTATACGTGCGTGTGTGCGTGTGTGTGTGTGTGTGTGTGTGTGCACGCAGACACGCACGCACATGTGAGAATGGCTGTGTCGAAGCAGTTTCTGACTTCAGGACAAACAGCCGTAGCCTACCTACAGGCCTCACGGTCAGGTCTAATGTTTGACCTGCTTGTCATTCTGGCATCTGTGTAATTATTTCTCCCCACACTGAGGAGAGGTACACCCCACACACCCCCCCCCCCCCCCCCCCAGCCCACCTTCCTGACATCCTGTCACAGGGGCCCACAAAAAAACTCCCCCCTCAAGCCGTTTTGACATTTCAGAATAAACCCACCGCTGCGTTAATCCTTTCCAAATGAGGGGGGGGGGGGGGGGGGGGACCCAGGGACCGGCAGCGGTGGATGAATGGGGGAGACGTCAATAGGAATCCACTTAGATTGCAGGTCCTGAGAAACGCTTTGATGCATTAGAGAGGCCCAGCTCACAGAATGTACAGGAAGGTTGTACTGGATTTTTTTTTTAAAGGTTAAGTTTACCATATGTTTATTATGGTTTATTATTGTGAAGAAATCGCGTGGAAACGGCGTGAGCCAAGCTACACGTGTTCTGCATGAGCTGCCTTTCCCGTTCGATTAATATAGTTAGGCTACGTCTGGGCAGCGTAATGATTGGAAAGCAAACGTAAAAGAAGTAAACGTACCTGGGAAAGAGGTGATTCCCCGGCGTGTGGTTGTTTATACACATAAAATGGCTTTCGGTCTGGGACTTCCCCGCAGAATTCCAGCGAGCCGTAACGTTAAGTTTGGGGCGTAAACAATAACACACCGAGCCAGTGGAAACCTGTCGTTGGACGAGAGACAAGCAATGTTCTGTGGGTCCGAAACTAATTTTTCCACGTTGGTTAGCTGAAATAAATCCTCCACAAAAGGCCAAAACTTCCATGGGGAGGGTACGTGGTCATGTCAACGTTGCTGCAACCTTTGAAAATTATATTTGAGTTCTCCTGCCACATCACGGTCAACATTTTTTACAAAGAATATGAAATATTTATTCGGAAAGCAATGGCAACCGTTACTGTGCAACAAAGGTTTAAGAAAACAAATAAATCATGACAGCGGCTTGATGCTGTGCCTGTTTTGGGAAATGTTTGTCGTTCCTGTGACAATTAAGTCCAGGAAAACAATTAAATTACAGTTCCCATACAACCACACCCAGCAGGTGGGACCCCAACAGAAAGTTTACAGAAAATCACACGTAATCGAAACGTGCTGAAGAGCGGCGAAATTAAACCAGTCACACGAAATAAAAACAAACTGAACAATAACTTACAATAGCAGGCTAAACCACAGCCTGGGTCTGTGGAATCGCAGATCTGAGGTTTCCCGGGCAACGTGATGCTCAGCTCGTCCCATACCTGTAACGGTACAGAACAAAGTAAAACAGAGGTAGAAACTGATTCAATGAGTTATGATCCCACAAGATATTATTGAATAATAATAATAATAATAATAATTATTATTATTATTATTAGTAGTAGTAGTAGTAGTAGTAGTAGTAGTAATAGTAGTAGTAGTAGTAGTAGTAGTAGTAGTAGTAGCAGCAGTAGGAGTTAAAGTATTAATACAGTAGAGGAGTATAGTAATCTAGTATAGTAGCATTTCGCGATGCGAACCGAAATGTTCTAATTTTCTAGAACACACTTTTCAGGTCTGGTTGGAAATTACAACATGGTAGACAGCACGGTGCTATGATTGAGTTCCACTGCTCTGCTGTGGGTCCAGCTCCTTTGGCAATGCAATAATTGCCTTGTTACCTTTGGAAGTGAAAATCAGGCTTTGGATTCCTGGCGCTGCCAAACACCTGGGGTTGCAGCTTCGCTGGCAGGCTTCGGGCTATGCTAACGGTGCGGTCCCCGGGCCAAGCCAAACGCGTTTCGCTGGAGGGCTCCGATTAGGATCGCGTCCGCGGGCCTCTCCGGCTAAAAAGCGCGCTACGTGTGCAGGGTTCGAAAATGGCGTAGCGTTCAAGGCCAAATCAAGATTACAGGGCCTCAATCTGGTTGTCAACACGACTGTCAAAAGACAATCGCTAACAGTTGTTGCATTTATTTGCGAATGGATGCGATGTCCCTCCCTCTCCACCATAAAAAAACGTTTCTCCGGTAAAGAGCGCCGGAATGTTCTTTGAATGTTTTTAAATAGAAAGGGTTCTGAAATCTACTCCTGGGTAAAAGACATCGCAGGTACGGCAAGCCGAGAGGGTAAAAATTTGTAACCTTTATTTCAGACTTTTTCTCCTTAAAAACACTACCCCACCACCAGCCTTGAGCCAACGGTCCTGCCCTCATGACACGCCCACCAAACATCTCCATAGGCCCGAATTCAAGGGAGTGAACTTCCTGTTCAATAAAGGGAATGTTCAAAACGAACCATAACATCCTCCTCAGAACTGGAGTTGGTCCCCCAGGTGCTGCACTGTGGCTGCCCACTGCTCCTAAGTACAGTAGCTAGGATGGGTCAATGCAGAGGACAAAATGTTAGCTCATGGGGTTCAATACAGTGTAATTTGACTTAATGTTCACTAAGGCACAAAAATGGTTGCCAAACATCACACATATGGGTGCTACCCATTGGCGATGGTTGAGGTGGGACCCCCCCCCCATCCCCACCCCCACCAACACCCTTACCCGCACCTGCACCCGCTTTAGGGTAAAGTGTTTTGAGATTAAGAGATTAAAAGAGCTATAAAGATGTAGCGCACCATATGCTGTGCAAGTAATAGCCTGTCGCTGGAGGTTTGTGATGAAAACTCCATGCCCCCCCCCCCCACCCCCTGCACTCAGACCCTCTTCAGTCTGTGTGACAGGTGCTGTAAAGTTCGGGGTGGGGGGTGGGGGGGGGGGGGGAGGCGGGGAGGAGGTGTATGTGCGATTGTGGGAGTGGTCAATAAG
Organism: Anguilla pacifica; assembly: GCA_039654925.1. Taxonomy (NCBI): domain Eukaryota; kingdom Metazoa; phylum Chordata; class Actinopteri; order Anguilliformes; family Anguillidae; genus Anguilla; species Anguilla pacifica. The sequence goes on from CM077288.1 coordinate 66,323,387, forward strand.
ATTAAGCTACTGCCTTCCGATTGGACATTTTGTTGATGGGGGCGGGGTCAGGGATCAGCCTCCCAGCATGTTTTCTGGTTCAGGTTCCTCTTTGGCTTTGTTTAGTTTTTACCTTAATTCTGCACAGGTGTGATCAGATAAAGCGCATTAACAGGGAGGTACAGGCACGGCCAAAGCTGAGTCCTGAGAGCGCTCAGTGTATCGCACGTCAAAATCATACGCTTTGAGTCCGCTGCTTCCAAACAATATGGATATCTGCCATCTGGATAAAATAATATATTTTTATAGACATCTGCTGTCCATCAAAGAATCCCCAAGGTGCAGCCGTTGAACATGCTGGAAAACTGAATGCTCAGCTCCATATTTAAAACAACAAAAAGCTATTTCAGCTTGTGGAAATCTTTTTGAATTATTATTATTTTTTTATCCATCTCATGGTATTATCAAGGCATCCTGCAGCGTATGCTTATGAAATATTAGGCCTCAGCTTCTGAATTTGGGTCCTTATAAGTGCACAGTTTTTCGAATGAGACTGTTTGTTTTCTTTCTTCATTTTCCCCTTTGCAGGAGTCTTACCCCACAGGTTCTGTGGGACATGCTCGGAGTAATGAAATCCGAGAATGCAAAAGAGAGCTGAAATAACATTTTGCCATAACAAGGCTGGGACCAATTTAAACGTAAATGTGGAAAAGAAAAAAAATCCAGTGCTGAAATTGTCTCCAGACTTCTAAAAATGTATTGCGATCAAAGGAACAAGCTCAGCTTATAATAGACCTACCCCTTAAATTACTGGTCAGATGGGTTCACAGGTTCAGTAAAAACCAGTTAAAGCCACTTGATTTGATACGATAGGTGAATTACTTGCCAAATGAATAAATAAATTTATTAATTAATTAGTAAGTGAACGAATGACTGAATGAATTAGTAAATAATTAATTGAGAATTAAGTTTTATTTATATTAAGCCATGAGAATTAAGGCATACTCACAATATTTCACGACTAAGTGAATGGGATTTCAGCTTGGAAGTGGAAGCATACATGTATTTCATCACAGCTGCATCTGTGTGCATGAACAAAAGCTCCACCTGAAGCTCACTGTGATGGACCAAAACGAAGTCACTCTCACCCTGTCCCTCAAATGCATCTCCTTACAGTTCTCAGGAAGATGCGTTTGCTTAATCTGGCAATACAAATATCAGCTTTTAATTCTAAATCATGATTTGAACGTTTGCTTCTCTTCCTGACAGCCCTGCCCATTAAGGCTTGTCTAAAATCTCCACTACTTACCAAGCCTGACAGGTTGATGAAGCTGATTCCAGCTTTTTTGTATAAGCTCAGTTCCTTGACTCCATCCATTACGTATAACCACACCCTCTTCCTGTTGCCAGTCTGGGGTGGGGGGGTGGGGGGGGTGGGGGGTGTGATTTGGTAAAGAAACATTTGTTTTATTCCCACATGTTTACAATATCCGTGCCATGTCTTGTTTTGAAACATATTACTGGTAAACAATAAACAAATGTAATGCCCATTAGTAAACTTGTTACCGTGCATCCATTATATTCGGCCTCTGTTCCTTCAAGAAATATGTAAACACCTGAGAAACTAACTTCTCAGTAGCTCTCCAATGAACTTCTTAAAAGCATTTGACATTTGTAAATGTCAGTAGCAACGTTTCAATTAAAACAAAGGGGCTGAATTCGCATTGGAGTACAAAAAATATTGATTTTGTGTGCTGCAAACCTGCGCTTTCCAAGAGGATTTTCAGCATCATGCAATTTTAAAAAGCCAAACTTTTTGCATCAGGACTTTCTTATTCCTTTGTTCAAGCAGATACTTTCCTTCTTTAATGCAGCTCTGGAGCATGTTTTGAGAATTTTTCAACTGTTCCTACACACTTTATTAACATTCATTCTTTATCTGTTATTCAGCACATCTCATTATTCTCTTCATCAAAACATCAAAGTCAGCCAATTCTGTTTAAATCAGATAACTTGTCATTTATATGCACACAATGGTAAGGCTTATTAGACAGATCATTGCTACGAGACAGGTTACACAAAACAGGAATCCACTATCTAATGTCATTTAAATTAATGCAAATGGAAAAGAAACCAGCAAGACAAGGAAGATTTTTTCAGATTCTGCCAACTTAATGATTTTCCACTGTATTTAAGTGACTTTGGACTCCTTCAATTTTTTTCTCAAAAAAAAAAAAAAAGAAAGTCTTGCAGCCTTTCCCAGATAAATTGTAGAGTGAGAGAAGCAGCTGAATGGGGGCACCGTGGTTCCACTGGTCCCAGTGAGTGTTGTCTTCTGGTCCCAAAAGCAGATGCGCATGGTTGGGTCTGAACCAAACTGAGGGTGTGTAATGAAATGGTGATGCAATGACCCGGGGCTGGGGCGTTGCTGACGCGCATGTGTTCATTTCGTGACTTCACGCATCAAATGAAGGTGGATTTAACGAGAGTTTAGGTGGTACACTGTATCAGGTTCTGACAATCATCTCCCCATCAATCAAACCACACAGTCCGCGGATATTAGACGCACACAAGGTTTCGGTGAGTAGAGAACCCGAAGAGTCAGGACACGCACACAAACGAAATAGGGTTCAGACACCCAGCGTAGGTGCCTGGGTGAGCCTCTCATTCCCGCGCCCCGGTCTCACAGCAGGCAGAGCAGATAAAGCATTAGCAATTATCCTCTAATCGCCCGCAGCTGCGGTCGCATGCTGGCTAACACCTGCTCCCTCCCCGCCTGCAGATGGCGCCCTAACCACAGCACCCCACCACGTACATATCCAGTGGCTAACTGCTAACTGCTTAATCTCACCCTTGGTAGTCTATTCCCATGGTTACTGACGTGGCAGAGAACCCTCGAGCTAACGAACAATTACCTTGAGTCCAGAGGTACACTTTGGTGTGTGTTTCACATTAGTGTATGAAAATCCGCAGAGCTAGAGGTAGCCGTGGTTTCTATGGGGACTTAAACAGGATGGGGGAAAGAGAGGCGTGTGTCTGTTTCTGGAATTCATGCAAAATTCTACCCCAGTCATTTACCTGAGCTGACATTTTGGGTGAATTTCTTCATAGGATCACGACTGACAGCTGAAGACTTGCTTTTTTTTTTTTTCGTGTTCCTAAACGGCCCATTCTTCTGTGGCCTTGTCTTCCTGTGACCCTGGCATTGCTGTGCAGAGCTAATTAGCTCAGTCAGCCTGGGGGCTAACTGCTGAAAATGAATATCTGCATAAACACACTGGACCTCTAGGATATCAAACTGCTCACCTCTGGATTAAAGTACATCTATACTTCACTAAGAAAGTGGTATCGACATGACGGCAGACAAATTAGCACAGTCGCTCTGATGTTGTCATCAGTCATCAAGCTTCACAAAACCAGCTCACTCAGCCCATGCGCAGGCCATTAACCGCACGCAATCGCCTCTGATAAAGGGACGCTAATGCCTAATGACAATCTGCTGATGAAGTGCCCGTGGTGGCGCTCCGCTCACTGCAGCGAAGTTCCTCTCTTTGCGATGATGGAGCGGGAGATGTCCTGGAGCTGGCGGTGACTCGATGTGTGAAATAAGACAAGATGTCTGAACGTAGCCACGAATCAATCCGTCTACGTAGCTCAGCGCGTCCAACCGACGACCTCTAAAGATCGGGCTGCTGGACCCCCTCCCAAAATCCGATACACCGAATTGAAATCGCACCTTTCCC
>CM077288.1:66334608-66377108 GCA_039654925.1 Anguilla pacifica
AAATGTGCATTTGCATGTATGTATTTCCAATGCAACATTACAGACACATTTTTGGGAGCCATCTTGTATATTTGAGTGTATTTTTGCCCCCCCCACCACCCATCCCATCCCAGTCTACATCATCGATGCCGGTCGGCTCTCATAAGCGCTGATGATTTTTAAGACGGCTCGTTTTTATTGGGTTCGGCTGATTTAGGCCTTTAACGGAGCGGTTTATGCAGGTCTGAGCACTGTGCTCGTTCAGCTCCTGCTGCAGCAAATGGAATTCTACGCTGGTCAATAGTAATCTGGTTCTTGAAAGAAAAGATACGTCTTCGGCCCCCCCCCCTCCCCCCTCCCCCGTCCCCCGTCCCCCCTTCCCCTCCGAATACGAAGATCTTTCTGGGGGGAGATGAATCTGAGAGCAGAGGCCCCGCATTAGAAATGCAATTTGGCATCGCGTTAAATCAGCGCAAGGAGTCAATCTCCTTACTTAAGAGGCCGTTAAGAAGAACAATCTCACAGATCTCATTTTATACCGCCGGGGAGATTCGACCGGGCCGTGCGTTTGAGCCAACGTTCGCCCGCTCGAAACGCAGCGCCGATCATAAATAAGCCAGACGATCCGTGTCCGTCGTGCCCTCTAATCAACTCAGTTCTATTCTAATGTCCCTGAAGTGAAAACTGGAAAAAAAAAATAATTTCATGCAAACTTGTATTTTCTCTTTAGTTTTAAAGAAGCAGGTCATATTAGGGCGAAGATCGCACAGTGTGAGAAATGAAATCGAACTACGCTACGTGTTATCTGACAGAGAAACAGCAGACAAGGTCCGTACAGTATGTACGTGTGACGCTGTCGACTCAAAGTTAGATTATCAGCCTCTCACAGACAGGTAGCACAAATAACCAGAGGACTCAAAGACTGCTTCATTATTGCATTTTACACAGTACTTACAGTAGTCTACGTAAGGAAAGAAGAGTAGGATATTCCCTAATGAGAGTGATGCCACAAATCTACTTATTTTGAAGTATTTTCCAATGAACAGGGGGCACGGCTCCATTGTTTTCTTTATCATTGTATGCAATCCTGTGATTGCTGTCTTTGCTCAGTATTCAGGCAGTTAATAAACCGACTCTCTCTACAGCCTGGATGTGAGTTTCATCAGATTTTATGTAGGTGCGTGTGTGTGTGTGTGTGTGTGTTTGGTACTGGTAAGCAAACATAACAAGCTCTCGCTTTCTCTCTCTCTCAGGCACACACACACAAACGCACAGACCCGCACATATGCATGCACACCCGCACACACACACGCATGCACACACACACACACACTCAAGGGACCAGTATATGTGAAGGATTGACAGTGATGGATAAAAATGTCACTCCTGAACCTCCCTCATCTCCATATATCTCCCATGGAGATGCATGAGAACATTTCCCATCCTGGGTGACAGCAAATCTCCATCACCCAGCTGAGTCAGGAGTCACACTGTTTCATAAAAAAAACTGCAATAAAGCTTTGAAAATGAAGCCCAGGAAAGAGTCTTAATTGGGCGCGTGGGGCACAAATCCAACACAGTGCCGCTCACAGGGCATTGTTCCGTCTCTGCTACCTGAAGCTCTTTTCCCCTCCAGACTCTCCACATCCTCTGGATTTCACATTTAATACAAGCCTTCAAGATCCCTTTAACCCTTTCATAGGGCAGGTTTTTTTCAGAACTCCACTGCTTTCAGTCACCAGGATTGATTGTGACATCAGCATTAGAATGTTCAGTTCAGAACATTCTAATCACGTAATTGTGATCTCACACCTTGAAACGTTAAAGGGATCTCTGCTGTACACTCTCTTATGCCCCGATTAGTGCTTACAACTTAAACTAACTTCCCTCACCAAAATTAAATCATGGCTGTCTACGGATTTTCTGATTTTGAAAAGTGATGAAACTGCTAACTGTTAGACCAGTTCACCAGCCTCTGTTTGAAAATTTGACTACCATCACTGATGACAGTAAAATATCACAGAGCCCTCCAGTTAAAAATCTTGGTGCAATCCTTCTATTTCACGTGACAGCGTTTATAACTTCAAAACCTCCTGCAAAAATCTGACCGTATGCCTAAACCTTAATATCGTTCAGATTAGATCCTTTTCTGTGGCCCACAAAACAGAACCATTAAAAGTCTTCAACTAGTTCAAAATGCTGCAGTCAGAATTCTGAGAAAAAGCAGTAAACATGATCATATAACTCCAATTCTGTCTCCCCTCCACGGACTGCCAATACAGGCTAGAGCTGGCTTCAAAATACTTGTTTTAACATATGAAGCCTAGCATGGATTGGCAGCATCCTGCCTCTCTGATCGTATTACACCACGCACATCAGCACACACCCGGGGCGCTACCGCTAGGCTATTCATCACTCCCCTGATTCAACAGAAAATCATCTAGGAGCACAGCATTCCAATGCCCTTCTCCCCACCTCCGGAACGCTCTTCCCACACCAACCAGGAATTCAATTTCTGTCAATGCTTTTAAAACAAGACTCAAGACGTGCTTGTCTTCCCCCCCTCTCTCCTACGGCCCACCATGGCTAGTTTCATCCACCGGGCGGACAGCCCTCCAATGAGTGTTTTCATTGTTATTGTTTCTGTTTTGTTGTTGGTATGTTATTGCTCGTTCACGGTATTGTTTTTTTATCTTTTTTATCATTTTGTTTAAATGTACAGTGCAATGAGACTTCTGCGAAATTCGCTTTAAATAAATGATGACTTGAGTTAAAGAGTGTGAAAAATCTTCTGGTTGGACAAGACGGGAAGAGGGTTTGACAGGAAATGAGGTGGGCTAGACAAGAAATGAAGTGGGTTAGACAGGAGATGAAGTGGGCTGGACAGGAAATGAGGTGGGTTAGACAGGAAATGAGGTAGATACTGGCAGACCTACCTCCGACGTATAGGGGAGAGTCGATGCTGAGCGTGGACTGCTTGGACAGGGTGCTGATGGACTTGGGGCTGCCTCCATCAATAGCCAGTGAGAGCGTCTGCTCTGATGCCACAAGCTCCACGACATGGAAGCTCCCGTCGTTGATGGTCTCCACGCTAAGCACGTTCAACACAGAACGCGAAAATGCGTCACTTTCCTGGTGTTAAAACAATCGCCAGAGCTCGTATTTACTTCACGGAAGCGGATTACCAAACTTTGAGAACCCACAACCTAACCTAAGAGCAAATATGCACTTTCTGTGACCGACCTTTTCATAGAAAGTGGCCTAAAATACACGTTTAAACACGAAACGCAAATGTTTGCAACGTGACTGTATGTCAGAACAACTGCATGTACGCTGTCAGTGACGTAACTAATGCAGTGTTAAAACTTGACTGGTGTGAATACTCCCTAAAAAAGTGTGAGATGCGGCGAGCTATCTTTTCCACGTTCATCCCCCTTAAGCTCTCTCCCGGCCCCCAGTTTAGACGGCGGTTCACGGCGCAGCGAATGCTAATGAACCCGCCGCCCATCTCGCGACTCCGCGGCGCAGAAAGATCACGTTCGTCTTCAGAGATCGTAAATCAGACCGCGGACGCCGAGCCAGATGCGGCTCCCGAGACAAACGCTGAGGCTAAGCGACTTTTGATTAGCCTGACATTTCGAAAATGTTAACGTTCGCGGAAACAAACAAACGGCAAAAAAAAAAAAAAAAAAAAATAGCAAAAGGGGATAAACCAGCACATTCCTGTCCTGGGCCTCGAGATCTGAGCTTCAGACACAGGCAGCCACTTGCCTGAGGAACGGGCTGAGCGCTACAGGAGATTAGCGGCTATGCAGAGCCTTCCATCAACAACGGCTGCTCGAGCCGCTACCTTAACACACAGCTTTCACCCCTCGTTCCTGTACGTGACGTGTCAAGATTTCTGAAAAAGCTGGATTTCGCCACTTGCGTTATCGGCCGCGTGTATCGTTACCGGCCAGGACAAACGGGCGCAGGGGGGCCTTTTCAAAATGGCAGTTGACGGACGTTTTTAACGGTCATTTAGTCTGACATCGCATCAGATACGGCCATAAATCAATTAACAGGAATTACCCCGGCCAGCCCAAACACGGGTTTCTTGCTGGTGCCTCAAGGCTGAGAGGCTGCCTTCGTAATCGCGAAACCGCGTTCCCCTAATCGACTGGTCCCAACCGCACGCGACCGTGTTTTGCTAATGAAATCCGAGATGCTGAAAACGCCATTTTTGAAGCTGAAAAATGTTTGAAAATCTCCTGCCAGGCAAAATAAACAGAAATGTCTGAGTCACACGCACAAACATATGATTTCCAGCCATGGAAAGATAAGGTTGATCTTTCCATTTCCCTGAGTCGAACTGGCACTGGGATTGAACATTTTCCCATTGTTCCCAGCACGGCTGTTAAAATCTGCAAATGGCCCATTTTCAGTCACCAGAAAAAGAAAAAAAAACAGCAGTTGTTTCTGTTGGCAGAGGGCTTTGGATTCCGGATCTGCCAAGTTATCTACATTCAAAGTGACAGCGGCAGTCCCTAGCACTTAAACACAGAAACAGCGGCTGTAAGTTAAATGCTAGTTCAAGTACACACAATTTTCACATAACTACCACGGATGTTGCCAGGAAAAAAAAAAAAAAGCAGTTATAAATATTCACGTAACGCCACACTCAAATGAGTTGCCACTGAAGATGGTAATGGTGGAAAACGAGCAACAGTTAGCCATCATGCATAATGGAACGTTTGTTTACAAAAAGTGCATCCTTTCCGCGCTCGCTATGAGGCCTTCGCCTCATTCGCTGGGAAAGGAATAAAAATAAATAAATAAATTAAAAAAAACACGACTCGAGCATGTTTCTTAATTTCCTTCACAAGCAGATGGAGGGACCCAGGGGGGTATTAAACGTTTGGTTTCCGAACATAAACAAATAAAATGTGTTCCAGCCGTCGTTAAGCTAGCGAGCGCGTTTAGATCTGACTGCGGGGCTGTTATCCTCATTAAGGCACAGAGAAATATATATATTCGCTTTTTTTTTTTTTTTTCTTTACGCGGCTGACGCAGCGCATATATTTGTGTTGGAGAGGAGAAAGACGGGAGTTTCAAGGGCATCGTGAGAAGAGAAGAAGAGAAAAGAACACTGAAACATACTGGCTGAAAAGACCCTGGCTCTTACAGAACTGGAAAGCACGGCAATACGGCTAATACTTTGTCAGCGTATTCCATATGCGTACAGGTGGCACACACAGGAAACAGAGGTACCTGTTCGCAGGGTAGTTACCTGTAAATAGCTGAAGGAGGATAGGATCCGGTGTCGTAGCTCACACGCAGCCGACCCCTGTACAGCTCCACGGCTATGTGGTCTATGTCTCCCTTGTACAGCAGAATTCCATTGTCTTCATCGGTGGCGATCTAACAGGCAAAAAATGTAATAAAAAATGGGACAGGTCATTTCCTCACTGCTGATTGGCTGGGCTTCTCCTCCTGTTAACTTATTGCAATGCTAGAAATTTAATTTACAATTTTTACGTGAGTATTATGCAAAATGCGCATTATGAAAGAAAAAATGAATGCAGAATTTTCATATGAATACCAGACTTCACCATCGTTGCCAAGTTTTGGGAGGAATGAAAAAATAAATGACCTTAATTTGACAGACGGTGAGTGGAAACAGTCGGAAATTGACCCTTATTCATCAGGTGTTGTGTATTAGTCCGTACTCTAGAGCAATGGTCCCGAACCCTGTTCCTGGAGATACACCGTCCTGCAGGTTTTCACTCCGAATTTGGCACTCCTGAGTCTACTAATTAGCAGCTCGACGAGATCTTTAGCTGTTGAATGAGGTGTGCTTTGTTGAGGCTGGAGTGAAAACGTACGGGAAGGTAGATCTCCAGACACAGGGTTGAGAGCCACTGCTTGAGATTCCCTCCCTGCTTCCCCCCTTTTTTTTAAAAAGATTAAATTCGCTGGAGTCACACATTGCATCGAGCAGGCGAGTGTTGAGACCGAGATTTTTGACATTTTTCAAAACCTGCATAAGCTCTAAAAAATGCAACAGCACACAATTAGGAGGTTGCAAGATCCTGGTCTAAAGTCACAAACTGCATTGCGGCATGTGATTCAAATGTGATGCAATTTTCAGTAAAGAAGTGGTAAAACTATTTTTTTTTTTTAGCGGTCATAAAAGCCGCCATAAAGTTTGCTATAACTACTTTTGCAGTCATAAAGCCTATATCATTGTAATTTTTTTTTTTTTTTTACAGTCATTAAGACTGTATTATTATTAAGGGTGGTACAGTCCGCACGCTCCCCCCTGTTTAGACCAGATGGTGGTACGGTCCGTACCTGCAGAGAGATGTTGGCTTGCGAGCTGATGAGGGCGGAGGGGATCTGCAGGTAGGACTCGCGGTCCACGAAGTTGACGCTGACGAGGTTCTGGCACCGGTCGCCCTGGTAACCCTGCAGGCAGCGGCACTCGGGGTCCGTGTCCTGGACGAAGCACTGCGCCCCGTTCTGGCAGTCGTGGTTATCGCAGGGGCTGGTCCGAGGCAGCACCATCGGCGGGGAGAACTCGCAGAACAGCCCGCTGGGGAAAACAGACATCACAGTACTACACGTTTAGACACTTATCCAGACTTACCCATTCACATTGCATCCATTTACACAGCCGGATATATACTGAAGCAATGCAGGTTAAGTACCTTGCCGAAGGGTACAATGGCAGTGTCCTACCTGGGAATCAAACCTGTGACCATAAGGTCCCATTATGCTACACTGCCGCCCAAAAGAAACATGGTTTGAGTCATTGTTGCCCTGCGCGTGTTACTCATGGAAACCAGGGCCTCCCAGCATCACTGGTGGGAATCTTATCACCGTCTCCAGGCCCCTTAATGGATGGATCTCATACTCAATGCCCTGGAGGGTAGCAGTGGCTGCATGTTTTTGTAGTTTCCTCTTTCAAACAGCGGCCAAACTTGGCCTTGTCACAACGAGGCCCGTGGACTCGCGCTGATCAATAGCTTAAGTGCTTAAGTGCTGAAACACGCTGAAAATAAACTGCGGTCCTCCGGGGCGGGAGTCTGACACCCCCTGACTTAATGGGTCTTGTCGGGCGAGGCGAGAAGGCAGTTTACCTCAGAAAGCCCGTTAGCGCAAGTATGAGGAGAAGGCCATTTCCCTCAGAAAGCCTGTTAGCGTGAGTATGAAGAGAGGGCAGTTTACTTCAGAAAGCCTGTTAGCACGAGTGTGGAGAGAAAGCAGTTTCCCTCAGAAAGCCCGTTAGCACGAGTATGAAGAGAAGGCAGTTTCCCTCAGAAAGCCCGTTAGCACGAGTGTGAAGAGAAGGCAGTTTACCTCAGAAAGCCTGTTAGCACGAGTGTGAAGAGAAGGCAGTTTACCTCAGAAAGCCCGTTAGCACGAGTGTGAAGAGAAGGCAGTTTACCTCAGAAAGCCCGTTAGCACGAGTGTGAAGAGAAGGCAGTTTACCTCAGAAAGCCCGTTAGCACGAGTGTGAAGAGAAGGCAGTTTACCTCAGAAAGCCTGTTAGCACGAGTGTGAAGAGAAGGCAGTTTACTTCAGAAAGCCCGTTAGCGTGAGTATGAAGAGAAGGCGGATCAGGTCGGAACTCACCTGTATCCTTCTGGGCAGACGCAGGTGTAGCCATTCACGGCGTCGATGCACTGAGCGCCATTTTGACATTTGTTCTCCTGGCAGTCGTCAAAATCCATGTCACACTGCTCGCCAACGTACCCAGGCGTGCACTCGCACCTGTAACCAGGCAACCACAACAACTGAAGGTCACATGACTGAGCCAAGACGATGGACCGACAGTACAGACTTACCAGATGTGGTCGAAATACACACATACATACTTTGCCTCTTCAGAGGGTGGTAACATTTGAAAATTTAGACATTACAAATACCAGATTGTTCATCAAAATATGTTAGTGACTAATAATTATCACAACATTAAGAAATATCAATTTTCTTCATATTGGTGGCAGTTTTTTTGTCATTAATCTACAGGAACTCCGTTGGTATGTAAAGGGTCAAAGTATGTAGAATAATTATTTCTTTCAGGTCTGAAACCTTCTGAAGTCAAAGGCTTAAAAAAAGTATATACTTTTATTAGCAGGTGCAGTAATATAATAATGCAGTTCAACGTGTCCATGATAGCTACGGATTTTGAAGTAATAAAATTGCCATTACCATCTCTCTCACGCATTAAATTTAAAATCACAGAAGCGAAGTTTGAGAAGTTTCTCTGCTAGAACACCAGAGGAAAAAAAGCAGATGAGAGGGAGAATACCGTGGAGATCACATCACAGAATTCCTCAGACACTGAGACGCGCCACAGAGGAAACCCGAGTTCTACGGCTTCCTGTATGAAAGTCGTACCTGCAAGCCCACTAACCCGACCCCTGCTAACAGGGGCCACCTCATAAGAGCAGCGGCCTTCCTGTCTGTCTCTAACACAGAGGTCACTTTTAAGGACAAAACATCTGCTGGCCACCCCCCCCCCCCTTAAGAAAATAATGAAATTAACTAAGTCAAATCACAGGGGAAAGCGCTGAAAATAAACAGAGTCTGCCCCCTATCCTGCTCTGGACCTTGAGCCGAATCCTGGAGGGGTTTTTTTTGGGGGGGTGGGGGGGGGGGTCACACTCACTTGTATCCCTTGGGCGTGAGGATGCACTTGGAGTCGTGCTGGCAGAGGTTCAGCTCCGGAGCGCAGAAGTCCAGCTTCTCCTCGCAGAGCTCACCTGCAGCACAGACCAGGGGGAAAAACGCGTCACACAAACGCGTGTGCAACCCCCCCCCCACCCGCCACCTGCAGCACAGACCAGGGGGAACAACGCGTCACACAAACGCGTGTGCAACCCCCCCCACCCGCCACCTGCAGCACAGACCAGCGGGAAAAACCCTGTCACACAAATGAACGTTTGGTGGGGCGGGGTGGGGCCCTATCCCATCCTATACCGCCAGATAACATTCCTGAACATCAACAACCCCCCCCCCCCCCCCCACCCGCCACCTGCAGCACAGACCAGCGGGAAAAACCCTGTCACACAAATGAACGTTTGGGGGGACGATATCCAATCCTATACCAGAAGATAACATTCCTGAGCGCCACCCCCCCCCCCCCCCCCCCGCCCCCACCCGCCACCAGCAGCCGTCGCCGCGGTAATGAAGCAGTCTCGTTTCCAGGGGCTCTGAGTCGCTCGATCTGAAGCGCTGTTATGAAAGAGCTGATGGGAATCTCGCCACATATTTTCCATTTCAGATTTCTGTTTTATCCCGGCGCCAGGCCCCTCCTGATACCGGCACCCACCGCATCGCAGGTGAATTCAATTATTCATCTCTTTTCTTTTTCTTTTTTTTCCCCTACCCTCTTTCTTTCTTTATTTCTTTCCCCCGGTGAACTCTTTTCAAACTAACTGCACTGCGGAGAAAAAAAAAAAAAAAAACAGTCCTCCAGGTCTCATCCTTTCCGAACGGCGACACGATGCCCAAGAGTGAGAGAGGCAGAGAGAGAGAGAGAGAGAGAGAGAGACACAGAGGAAGAGTGAGAAGGAGAGAGTGAGAGAGAGCAGGACAAATGGAGAGAGAGAGAGAGAGTGAGAGAGAGCGGGAGAAACGGAAAGGGACAGAGAGAAAGCGAGAGAGAGACCGGAAAATGGCTCTGTCTGCCATGTTGTGTCTGAAGGGTCCTGTTGTCTCTCACACGCCAGACATGCCCCCCCCGCCCCCCGCCCCCCACCCCTCCCCTCTACACCCCCCAGCGGTACGCCGTCGATCAATAAAAGATTTCTCGAAATGACGTGGCCGAGCGCTGAATTATGAATCTTTAATGGGGGGTCACACTCCCGACGTTCCTGCTGGGGGGGGGGGGGTGTGGGGGGGCGTTTGGGGGGGGAGGGGGGTGCGTGGGCGTGATGAACGGCTCTGCGGGGGCCTGTGGGGGGGGGGGTGACGGCCGGCCGGATCGACGTGGGCCCGCATCCCCCCCGTCAGCAGCATAACCCCGCGCTCAACCCCGCTGACAAATTAGCCGCCTCCGCAGCCACAAAATATTCCGCGCGCTTCTCCGAGCCTTCGATCGATTACGCGGGAGGAAGACGACGGGCGATGAAGAAATCCCGATATGTTGCGCGGCAGCAGTTCCGAGATCGGAATAATTACGGAATTACGGCCGGGAATCGATGGCGCCGCCCAGAGAGGATCAATTCCGCTTCCGTGCGTTTTTTTCCCCTCGGAATAACGTAGCGTTGTTTTTGAATACTAAACTGTTGCGTTTTCATTTTACAGTTCAGGCAGAATTTTACCTCAAGCTTGAAGCAACGCTCATTTTCTGATATTCTTAATCGATATATTTTACCGTAAACACACACACATATATACATGTGTGCGCGTGTGTGTTTTATTTTCATTATATTTAGGCAAAATTTCAGTATTCATAGTCCACAATGCATCAGGTAATAATATCAGATATTAACTTTCATGCAGGGAAAATTATAGAATATAAGATTCATGATAAAGGACATGGAGCTGTTCCTGTCCATACGGTGACTGTAGTTACTGCTAACAAGACATTAAAGAGCATCTGGACTGGGCCGGTTCTCCAGAAAACCCAAAAACCATCAAGCTTTAACAACTGTGATTCCTTTAACTGGGGCTTGAAAAAGATACACATTATTTTCCGGAATATTATATAATATTTAAATAATATTATTAATTACTTAGTATTGAGCAAAATTCTCAGCTGGACCTTAGCAAGAGAATATTTTTTTAAATAAATTGTGTGGTACTGTGCATCTGACTGAACTCTCTCTCCTTTTGTCTCTTCCACTCAGACCCGAGGTGAGTTTTATGTCCTAGTGCAGAGCTGGCCGAGCTCCAGGCAGTCTAAGAGCGGCAGCCTCTGACACAAACCAGCTCAGCCTGCAAGGTCAGTGCAAGGACCCGGGGGAGCCATATACGGAGAAGGAGAGGTTGTGTGCCCCCCCCCCCCGAGATGCTTTAGACTTTGCGGGGGTACCTCCAGCAGAGAATCCTCAGGCCTTAAGGCCTAATTAAGTCTTGTGAGGAGCACATGACATCATCATCATCATCATCGCGTTTAGATCAGTTTCACGGCCGCTAAAACCAGACCTATCTGGATTTTGACCGTCGTGAACGATCTGCTCTGCACTCTGTTCTGCATTCTCCTCCCCGATGTGTTCTGTCCGTTTGCATCTCAAAAGGCATCTTTTGAATACTTCTCCCTATTTTTGTGCTTGACTTCTGTGTGCGAATGCCACCGTTCAGTCTCCTAACTGAATTTCATCGCTCGGGTTCTGGAAAAGGACGGGGACGATGCGATGGGGGACTTCCAGTATGATCACAGATGCATGTATTTGCAAAGCCATTGCAGGACCACACTGCATTATAATATATGTGCACGCAACTGTTCACATTAATATTTCACAATAGAATGTTTGATCAGCCATTACAGCAGAATTTTTCCCCATAACATATTATTTGATATGCATACATACATATACATATATATACGTTTATACATATATTTCCCATCTTTACCCTGATTAGAATCTATTTCATCCAGCTCAACACAAGCATCAAGGCAGGTTATGCTGCCACTGGTGATGACAACATGAGACAAGAAAAGCAGCATGCTAGCCTGTAGCGAAGCCCAGCTTTGGACTCCGCCCACCTCACAGACAGGCAGAGGTCAGAGGTCACTCCATCGCCCTTAAAGCGACAGTGCACTGCGCGGATTTACGTGGCGGTTTTTTTAAAAAAAAGCCAAAGCTGGGCTGGGCTAAAGGCACAGAGAGAAGACAGAGAGGTAAAACAGGAGTGACTGACCTTTCTCCACCTCATTCAGATTAGCAGCTTGGCAAAGACAGAGGAGACACAAGACATTTTTTTTTGGTTTCACTAGTTAGCAGGAGCAGTTAGCAGTTAGCGTTACTACAGTGACTAGGAAGCACAGAGCGCATAGCAAACAGACAACCAGAGAGTTAGTGCAACGGAGACATGACAAGCAGTTACGTGAGAAGTAGTGACATCAGCATGTACCATTTAAGCTAAAACATCTTTGCCCCTTCAGCGAAAACAACCGCTGAGATGCAAACGTGCGCTGAATATATTATCTCATTAAACCGGTAACAAAAGGGCTTAAAAAAAAGAAAGACAACAGAAACAAAAACATCATCTGGTGGGTGAAAGCAGCCAGTTATTTGTGACCTAAAGAAACGATGTTCATATTAAAATAATCACGCTCATATTCAATACATTTGAGCCCCCCCTCTCAAATCCAGGACCGGGCATAACCTATGAAGTCAAGGGATAAGAATGACAGAGAAATAAAAAAAAGTGCAGGAACAGGGGGATGGGGAGAGAGAAAGGAAGAGAGAGAACGAGTGGAACCAGAGACAGGGAGAAGGAGAGTGATGAAGAGAAGAAGGGAGAGAGAAGAGAGAGGAGGGAAATGAGAGAAAGAGAGCAACAGAGAGTGTTGTGCACACGCACACACGCACACGCACACACACACACACACACACACACGCGGTGGGGAGCTCGTTCTGGCTGTAAGTGATTTCTGGCTGCAGTAGCAGCCGCGACGGTTCCGGAACATTCCCCGCCCTTCTCTCCTGCGACCGCGGCAGAGGAGAGCGGCAGGCTGCAGACAGACCCCGAGCTCGCACCCGGGACCTCCCGCCGTGCATGCTGGGAGGCCGTCAGACTCAGGTGAGCAGAGGCTCCGCCCCCCCGGGGGGTCAGGGGTCAGGGAGAAGAGGTAGGGAGTGAGGGCACAGGTCCCGCCAGGGGGGTTGGGGTTTTATCTGTGTTTGCACACGCACACTGTCTTGGCCCATTGAGACAGCTCTCCCCAGTCCAGCCCCCCCCCCCCCCACCCCCAGAATCCACAGCCGCACAGCCTTCATTCACACGTACAATTAAACGCAAATCAGCCGCTTTCCCACACGCTCTCCCACGGTGTGACTACCCCGCACGGCAGCCAGAACACGCCGCCCGCAAACAGCAGCCAAGTCACGCCGCTCCTCTCGCTCGAACACCTGGACGTGGAGTCAGCCCGGCCGTCCAGAAGCAGCCAGACCTCTCCTTTCAAAACGGGTGTTTTTACGCCGGGCGAAGGCTCAAACTGCTTTTAAACAAACGCTTCGGGACACACCTGCTGAAGCGAACATGCAGTGCAGAATATGAAGCATTTTGAACGTTAACTCTGGGTGGGAAAATTTTCCAAAGGCTTTCGTTTATGCCAGGGAGGGCCGGGCCTACAGAGACAGGCTGGTATCGATCGCTCGGTGTTTCTGAGGCGGGAGAATCGCGCGTGTGCGCGGGGGTGTTGTCTGGCGCGCTGCGGCCTCACCTGTGTATTCCGGGGCGCACTGGCAGGTGTAGTTGTTGATTCCGTCCACGCAGGTGGAGTTGTTCTCGCAGTCGTTGTCGTCGCAGTCGTCCACGTTGACCTCGCATGCCTCTCCCTCGAAGCCGTCTGCGCACACACACCTTCAGAGCGGCAAGGACCACACACACACACACACATACACACATATACACATACACACGCACACACACACGCACACATACACACACACACACACACATGCGCACACACACACACGCACACATACACACGCGCACACACACAAACGCACGCACACACTCACACATACACACACACAAGTACACACAAGCACGTGCACACACACACACACACACACACACACACAAACACAGATACACACACTTTAGCGAAAGGACCACTTTTCCAACAAAACTTTCCTACTTCTGTCAGTTCAGGGATCACAGCTATACCAGCGCTACAATATTTTCCTATGGAACGAAGCAGGTCTGTAATAAAATTCTCACCATTCTCATTATCATCTTAAAACCGACCGGTTTTATGTGTGTGTGCGTGTGTGTGCGTGCGTGCGTACAAAACAGGTTATTACGTCTTAATGCCTAATTGAAATACAATGGCACGCTCGCGCGCTCGAATCTAATCGCACAAATAAAGTGTTCCGGGCGAAGCGATGACAGATGTACATAATTTCTCATTAGCTCCTCAGAGGCGCCAATTAATGCTTCGCAGGCCAGGGAGGGCGGCTGATTAATCACACGCGGGAAAAAAAAAAGTTTCGCTAAAGAAGTCCCGGTAATTAGCTAATGAAGTGCGGCAGGGAGAGCGGCCCCCGTGTCCCGCCCGGTCCTTAATGGGACCGGTAGGCACATTTCCATTCTGCGGCGGGACCACACCGAGCTAATTTAATAGAGGCGGCTGCCTTTTATTATTCATGGGGAGAGCTACTCAAAAAACCATTTCATTCGCGCCGATTAAATTTTTTCTCCATCTTGAAGTGCTCGCAGGGCGTGATTGAAGCTGGTCGCACGGAAAAATAATGAATTAATTTCCCGGCCCGTCAACGCGGCCGTGTTGTTGTTACAACTGAGTTTCGAGTGTCGTTCCGCACGGGGCAGCGACGAGTTACTACGAGCGTACGCGGCACGCCAGGTTTTAAAACTAAATCAACAACTGCCTCCGCAAAGGTACTAAACAGGTATTTCTAAACGAGAACTTCTTTTACGACAAAAGGTGAGGTAAAATGCAGAAATATTTAAGTGTGACACCCGCATCTCAGTCAAACATTTTCTGCTGCTGTGAACGCAAAATAAAACAATCCCAGCAGCCCCGGAGGGACTCGCAGACAAGCTTCTGTCGAAACAGCTCTGTCGAGTCGCTAACACAGGTAGAGTTCTGTTTCACTTGACGCGCCCCAGGTCTAAACCCCGACGCACCGCAGGTACGCGGCGAGACCCAGACGCGCCTCTCCCGAAAACATTTGGGGGAGGGGGGGGGGGGGGGGCGTAATCTGGCTGAGAACCAGCGGCCCTGTCTGCTCCTTTAAAGCAATCAGATTCACCCGATTGAGCTTTGTCCCGCAGAAACACGCCACAGAGGGGGGGCGGGGGGGGGGCAGGGGCGGGCGCGGGGGTGGGGGGGCGTTATTCAGAGCCGCCCGCGCGCGGTAAACACCCGTCCCGACCACGGGGGCGCATCCCCGGCCCGGCTGACGGGGAGTAAAACTGCCTAATGAAAAAATGAATTATGCATGCTCGCTATCCCCAGGAAAATAAAACAAACAGAGAAAACACACAAGAAAAAAAAACTAACAAAAAAAAAGGTCATTACCGACGAAATGAAAGTCTAATAAATGTTTAAAAATAGGCTTTAAACTGCGCGCTGCTGCGAGCCTATTTTTATTATACTGAACAATAAAAGAGCCAAGAAATCCCCAAGTGCCCCCCAAAAAAAGGGAGTTATATCTGAACACAAAATACACACAAAATATACACATGCATTCCCCTTAAAGCTGTAGGGGAGGTGCTTTGTGTAATTCGGAGACGGGGAGCGGTGACTCATGGTGGGTAAGAGGACGGAGATTTTCCTCACCAGAAGCTGCTCTCCTCTCCCTCTTTCAGATGGCACGTTCCCCCGTTCTTGCAGGGGTTGCTGATGCAGGCGTGGATGGGAACGTCGCAGTCCTGGCCCTGAAAAATTGATTATAAACCGATCGATCGATACCAACAGATTTACCCAACGTGGGGCTGAACACGCCCAGTCCCATCCTAATTTAACTCTGTAACCGCAGCCATGTTCAAACGCGAACCCCTGACTGACTGAAGCCTCCCGTATCCTGGGTGAAGCCATCAGCAGTTGTGCATCACCCTATGGATCTACCAGCCAGTTGACTCTGGTACTGACTGGATTCAATCCATGGGGCTCATCCATGTGCTACAGCACGGTGCTTTAACCAAATGAGCCACCCAGCAGCCCATACCATTTTTTAAAAATCAATGTAGGGCACTGAACGGAGGAGGTACTCATCTAACCAGCATGCAATGCAGAAGAGTGACTGAGGGTGATGAGCGGTGAGCTCCAGTACGCTGTACCTTGAACCCGTACGGGCAGGTGCATCGGTAGAAGTCCACGGGGTCGTTGTTGCAGGTGCCGTCATTTTTGCACGGGTTCGAGAGGCAGGGGTTGCACTTGGCCAGGATGCTCACATCCACGGGCCCTGGAAAAGCACAGGAGAGCACAGGGGAAATTAGGGCTGAGCTAAAAAAACAACAACAACCTAACAAAACTGGGACAGGAATGACATGTCACCGCTTTTTGCAAAGAAACCAGAGAGAAGCTCCACCAATCATAGAGTAGTCTGGTAAGAAGAACAACCTTGATGGAGATTGGTTGGATACTTTCTATCTACGCTTCCCTTGTTCTATTTGTTGCTACCAATGTACTCTGTGATTGGTGGAGCTCTTCTCTAGTTTCTATGTCATGACATCTGTCCAATCCCTATTTCCCGATTCAGATCAGACAGCTTCACCATGGAGACACGCACAGGGGCAGGGTCCACAACGAGGTAAAGAGGGAACAAACAGTTAAAAACGATGACATGTCCACCGTGGACCAATCACAGGAGAGGAGACCAGGCGCTGGCAGATGAGAGGCACTCATCTCCATATTTGGGATAGAAGGGGTCAAAGTTCAGGGAGGAGATGAAGGACACGTTCAAGGGAGGGCCAGGGTTCGAAGGGCTTTGACCGGGCCATTTTACAGCCTTACCTGTCACCAGGAAACCGCAAGGACCCAGTACGTCTACAGGATGTCAATTACACAGCATAACGTCAAAAACTGAACATTCTAATGCTGATGTAACGCTCACTACTGGTAACTGAGTGCAGTGGAGTTCTAGAACACTGGCTTAGAATTTTGGAAAAAACAACATTCTCAAAAAAGCCTGCTCTTCAAAGAGTCGACGTCAGGAGCCAGAATAAGGGCAAAGCAAGGCAGTCAACAAGTCCAACTTTAAAGGGAATCAAATGGCTTCTCACGGGAACAAGCATGCGCCTCAGCTGATTGGCTGTTTTTTTTCATCTCTCCAGAGAGAGGGTCGGTTTGACTTACCTTGGCAGGTGAACTTCTTGGAGGGCGTGGTGAGGAGCAGCTTGTCGGTCATCTCCCCCGGCCCGGCGCACCGGGCGATGCCGGGCTCCTTGTACCCGGACTTCACCCACTCGGAAAGCCACTGCATGTTACAGTCACAGTACAGCGGGTTGGCACCCAGGGCTCTGCGGAGGGCGAGGAAGAGGAGGAAGAGTTAAAGGCGCGGCGCTCGCTTAGACATTATTTAGCGTGGGGGGGGGGGGGGTTGCTTGGTAACAGAGCCTTAATTGATTTCCCGTGAACCGTCCCCTTGGTTTTTAGCATCTGGCCCTCCTCCCCCTCCCCCCCCCCCCAGGGAAATGGCAGTGATCTGCTGATTAAACTTCTGCTGACATGAAAGATTCTGAACTTAATTCAAATCAATTATGCCGCCATTATGCCGTTAGATTTCCATTCTGGCCTTTGGAGAAGGTTTCGGGTACAATCAGCGCTCGAGAGCGGCAGCTGACTAAACCTACTTCACCTCCTGATTCCAGACATTTGCATATGCAGAACACAAACCGCGTATATTCAGCAAAACGGCCTGAGTTTTGATCCAGAGGGCAGCGTGTGCGTGAGATTTTAATCATGCAATTTTGTGCTAATCGCTTCACCAGAGAAAGGGATTCTGGGTAATATCTGGAGGCGAAGGAAACAGAAGCCGATGAATGAAACGGCCAATCGGTAGTCTCCTGTCTCCCTCTCCTGCCATGGTGGTGAGAAGCTTTCCTGTTACACCTGTGTTCCGCACACCTGTCCTTTTGAGTTCAGAGCTTCTGATTACTCTGCCGACTGAGCTTCACTCCAGCAGAGACACGGGCTGTCTATGACTGCCAATGAGAGGCTTTCAACAGCCTAAGCTGTCAGAAGAAGAGGCTTTTGAATAACCGCCAATTTCAGTTTCAATATTTTATCACCGACTAAATCAATATCATCACCCAGCAGGACTTTAAGCACAGGGATTATGCATGTTTGTGTGTGTGTGTGTGTGCGTGTGTGTGCGTGTGTGTGTGTGTGCGTGTGTGTGTGTGTGGGTTGGTGGGCGCCTTGCTTTTTTGTTTGTTAACAGTGGCATGTATAGGCATCACTGGATAATTACTGAGATCAAAGACATCCCTGTAAACAAATGTGGGGCCTTCTGTTGTGACTTTTATCTCAAATAAGGAATTATCGTCTGTGTGGATAAGAGCACAGGCCACTAAAGCTCGAATGAGAGAAAAAATACAAGTAGTAACAGAACCGCCTGGTTTGGTGGAGGTGTGTCAGGCCTATAGGTGTGAAAGGGCGGAGTTTAACGGAGGTGTGTCAGATGTACAGGTGTAAAAGGGCAGAGTTTGGTGGGGGTGTGTCAGGCCTATAGGTGTGAAAGGGCGGAGTTTGGTGGAGGTGTGTCAGGCTTACAGGTGTAAAGGGCGGAGTTTAACGGAGGTGTGTCAGATGTACAGGTGTAAAAGGGCGGAGTTTGGTGGAGGTGTGTTAGGCTTACAGGCGTAAAGGGCGGAGTTTGGTGGAGGTGTGTCAGGCGTACAGGTGTAAAAGGGCGGAGTTTGGTGGGGGTGTGTCAGGCTTACAGGTGTAAAAGGGCGGAGTTTGGTGGGGGTGTGTCAGGCTTACAGGTGTAAAAGGGCGGAGTTTGGTGGAGGTGTGTCAGGCGTACAGGTGTAAAGGGTGGAGTTTAACGGAGGTGTGTCAGGCTTACAGGTGTGAAAGTGCAGAGAGGTCCTGGAAGGCGCCCTCTGGAATCACAGCGATGTCGTTCCCGTGTAGAGACCTACAGGAAGACAGGAAGTGTGTTTGCACTGGAGCCTCCACGGTGGTAACCATGGTAATGCTAGCACAAAATGGCCCCCGTTCAATCCACAGCCGCCACAACTAAGTTCTATATTCAGACATTATGAGAGCTCCATAATGTCTTTATAATGTCTTTCTAAATTGTATTTTTTTAGATTAGGTTTTAAAATTGCTTTGGGCTTTCCAATATAAAGCCTGGAGTACTGCAGTTTAAAAAAAAGAAGAACTATATTTATACTGCCTTTATGCAATACGGACAAACTCAGTTATTCTCACGAATAATACAGGTGGACCTGTGGACACAGGTAGAGAGCACTCACAGGAGCCGGAGAGACTTCAGTCCATCAAAGGCCTTCACTGGAATGCACCTCAGCCGATTGTAGCTCAAAATTCTTTAAGGTGGGTAGGAAAAAAAAAACACACGCATTGTTAGCCACACTACAGAGGTTTAAAAAAACGTGTTTCTGCACAAGAAATAAGGTGCTCAATCACTAAAGAACGATGAGCAGTCATCAGCAGCTGGCAAATCATTGTTGGGGGCAAAGGTCACATTGTTGGGGGGCAAAGGTCACATTGATGGGGGGCAAAGGTCACATATATAAAGGTCACAGCAGAAGATGCCACATTGAAGAAGCCAGACTCACAGGGTAAGCAGTTCAGACATGTTACTGAAGCTTTGGTTGGACAAGGTGCTGATCTGGTTGTTACTTAAATCACTGGAAGAAAACAAGATCGACAAAGACAAGCATAAATACATCCCTACACACACAGGGGGGCCATTTTCAAGATCATGCTGCTGATTGGAAGTTTCAAACCAGGGCAGACTGTTAATTCTTTAAGCTATACGCTTACAAAGTTATTCACAAGGGACGCAGTACAGCATTTCACATTCAGTCTGAAGAGGGTGACTTTACTGCTACACAGTTCATCTCCAATCCAACTCCAACAGAGTACGTATGCATCCAGTAGGGACCGCATGTACTCTGTAAGAGTTGATTTAACACTTAACATTACACTGCGTGCATGCGCACCAAGCTGATAACTCCAAACTGCTTTTCAGCAAAATGATCTATAAACAAAGAAAAAACAACAGGCCAAAATAATCAAGAGCTCAAAAAAACAGAAAACCGACTCAAGCACTCCCATGCACCACACCCTTTAAAACGCAACAGTCTGCTTTTTGCCATTCCTCCTACGGTTTCACTAAAGTCATAAGGTTTGTTTTTAAAATACGCATGTTTTTCTGCATCCAGGGAAGAATTACTTAATCATCCCCGAATGCAGTCAGAGAAAAGCAAATTAATAAAACACTTCAGTACGAAAGAACCTACATGAGTGTTAAGTGCCGGTAAGTGGAGAGTTCCTTTGGAACCTGGGTGAACTGGTTTCCGTCCAGATACCTATCAAAGAAATTAGAAAACCAAGTTATTTTCACCGTTGAGGAAATTCCACATTCTCGGTGCTGCAAATGAATATTTTCTTTGGAACAGAAACAAACAACATCTCATATCCCACCCCCCCCCCCCCCCCCAAAAGCCCAGCTAATCATTTCAAGGAACTGAATGCTTACTGGGATTATTTTACCACTTGCAATGCGCATCCCCCCCCCCCATTTTCAACGGCAGCGTCCAACAGTGCACGCCTCTAGGTAATGTTTAAAACATAAACATCTTTTTCATATTTGAGGACAAATTACGCCGAAATGGAACTGTTTAGAGTGCAGTTCAAAGCAGGGTGAGCTGAAAGCAGCCATTCTCCCTTTTAACCCGCGGCTCACTTCAAACTGCGTGCGTCCAGTTATCCTTCTCAGCGGGATTTTCTCTTAAGGGGTTTGATCTTAGGCACTGGATTCAGGTACTGGGGAATTGTTTCAAAGGGAGGGGTGGGGGGGGGGGGTTTGGCATTTGGAACGTAAACATTGCAATCATGGACTTCATCCGTTCATCTGCGTGTTCATCTATTGTTTCGCCACAATACTTCATCAGTTAATTGTTTTAGAAGCTCACCACAAGCA
Organism: Anguilla pacifica; assembly: GCA_039654925.1. Lineage (NCBI taxonomy): Eukaryota > Metazoa > Chordata > Actinopteri > Anguilliformes > Anguillidae > Anguilla > Anguilla pacifica. Next base: position 66,355,398 of record CM077288.1, read on the forward strand.
GATGTGCATCTCCCAACGGGTTGCATTCATCAAACGGAGCGCAATTCAATCTGACGCGTGCAGTTACAATGTGGGACAGGCTGTCCAGCTACATGTACTTGTTCAAACTGATGCGCAGATGCGAGCAGTTTTTCATGAAGTGAACTGGTATGGGTTACACAACAGGCTATGCAACAATGCGGCCACAAACAAATTTACTCAGATTGAATTCTGTTTTTGAATTCTTTTTGGAAATACAACTACTTTATATTGTGTAAAAAGGCCACTTTGTGTCAGTATTACATGGAGAATTTTGATAATAAATGCACGAGTGGCATGTTTCAAAATTGTGGCAAAATGCTACCTTGCTTCAAATGTTTTTATTCTTAAGCTAAACCTTGAGGCAAAGGTGCATATGCAGAGAGTTAAGATAATTGCTATAACCTACATTTGTATTAACACATTTAAAAGAGCATGTTCTAGAGATGAGCCACAGAAAATGTCCTTGTTGTGGATGTGGACTTGTAATGTGATGTAATGTACCGAAATCTCCTGAGTTCCATGGATTCTCACCAGGGTCAAGAATACCTTCACAGAAATTAAATATACTTCAATATATTGACAACATGTGGACTTTTTGGAAAATATAACCTCAAATATATTCCACAAATATATATTTACCCATATATTAAGTATTGCGATATATATTTAATTTCAAATTTTATTTCAAAATTCTCCATTTCCATAAGTTACATCCTCAGGTCTGCTCTAAACGGAGCTTTAAGAGTTAAGAAATACGAGATAATACATTCAATCTCCGCAAAACAACCCCGCCGAACACAAACGCCCGACAAAAAATAAATATTGGCGACATCTAATCAAGACATCTATAATAACGGGAGCCGGCGCCTGCCCGCGCGGGCTTCCTGAGTGATATACGCTAATTGAACGGCCCTGCCAGGTGATGCAATCTGCGCGTGCAGACAGTAAGCGAAACGAGAGCTGGCAGTGGCAATTTACCGCGGGTATGCAGACGCTGTGACGCAAGGCCTTTGTTGGAGATTAACCGATAACCTAATGAAAATGCTAGGTTTTTTTTCGTTTTGACGGATGTTTTTTTTAAACGCTTCACTTTGCGCCTCTTTAAGAAAAAAAAACGGCAGAAAGTGCTGAGCGGGCTCGTTTTCGCCAGATCATCACTTTCTGGTTTCAGACTGGGAGCTTTAATGTCTTTTTTTAAATGTCTTTTTATCGGCGCGCCGTTTTAAAGAGCGCCACCGCTTTGATTGGAGAAGCGCTCGTTTTCACAGGCCTGACTAAAGAGGAAATAAATCAGACACCGCGGGCTTTAACTTCATCACATGATGCGAGCTGATCATTCATCAGTTTTTTTTTACTGCTACTAAATGATGTGCGCACGCATGTAATGGTGGAGAGCCAGCCTGCTCATGTGATGTATGCATGTGTGCGTGTATTTAATGACCGGGAAAGCGGTGATTGTGTGTATTTTCTACGTGTACGCACGCGTGTAGTTTATGACAGTTTATGATGTGGGGTGTATCTGTACATATCCTAAATGTGTTCACGTGCGTGCACACGTGTTTTGTGAGAGTGTGCGTGTGGCAGATCTGTACACATTTTCAAAGGTTTTCATGTGCACACGTGTGTGTGTTTTTGTGAGAGCGTGTGTGTGGTGCATCTGCACATACTCTGAATGTGTTCATGCGCTTGCACGTGTGTGTTTTATCAGACATTGTGTGTGGCGTATATATATCTACGCATTTTTAATGCATTCACATGTGTGTGACACACGGCCCCCCAGCACAGTTTGTGAGCACGCCCGCATGCGTTGGTGCGTGTTCCCAAAGCGTGTGCGTGAGCACCTTTCCGCATGAACGGACAGCGCCCCCTGCTGGCCACTCACAGCTCGGTGACCTCCCTGGGGATGCCTTTGGGCCGGCTCTTCAGTGAGTGCATGGCGTATATATCTACATACAGCCTCTCAGCGCGTGTTCTCAGAGTGTGTGTGTGTGTGTGTGTGTGTGTGTGTGCGTTCAGCGTCCCAGGGGGTGTTTCCGGCGCCCCCTGCTGGCCACTCACAGCTCGGTGACCTCCCTGGGGATGCCCTTGGGCAGGGTCTTCAGGGCCTTGTTGCTGCAGCGCACCACCGTGTCCAGGCAGGTGCACTCCGCCGGGCAGCGGGTCAGGGGCGAGCAGCTGCTCTCATCATTGCCTTCGCGGCCACGGGCGGAGGAGGAAGAAATAAAACACGCGATTTAATGTCCCCTCAGACCCCGTCAAATCGCTCATTGCACACACACACGGTCCGCTCTGCCACCTCGTCCAGCTTCTCAGCGGGGGTAATATCATATGCGCTGCGTTTTAATAACAGTGACTTACTCCCTCTTAAACCGCTTCATTATTAATGGCACTCTCCGCTCCATTATGACCTTCGATGTCGGCGGATCCATGAGAAGTTCCACTGGGGCCACTTAACCAGTTTACAATCAAGACAACGCGGAGGCAGAAAGCTCACGCTCGCCGCGTGCGGAACAAGCAGCGCAGAACTGCTGAAAATAAGCCTGAACAGTAGCAGGACCAACATACACGTAGCTGTGGCTACATCTGAACATGCTACACATGTCTTTAGCATAGAATAACAGATGGTAAGAAAAACATATTAATATATTTAATATATATGCATATACGACCCATTTCCTTTTTTATTACATTTCTGTCATCCTACTCTTTGCTCTTTACCGGTCTCCCTGTTTAAACGGTTTAAAAAACACCTCTGAAGTAATAATAAAGTAAATGAAAGCTAAAGTGAGTTAAGTTAGTAAGATGAAGAAGATCCACCCACCATCATCACAGGCGAAGTCCTGAATGGCCACATCCTGGATGGGGATCTCCTTCAGGAAGTAGGGGTTTTGGCATCGGGGGTTGCCCGTGACGATCCTCTTCTTCCTCAGCCACTCCCCCAGCCATGCCAGGTGACAGTTACAGTTGAAGGGATTGGCCAGGAGGTTCCTATTGGTCGAGAGGCCAGAAACAGGGGGTGTCACTCAACGGGCAGAACAATCTGTTTACGTATGGTATGGTTTGACCCCCCCTGAAGTTGATGTTGGGGTTCTGCACTGAAATGAGTCAAGGGAGTACATGATCACAGAATAAACGAATGTTCTTATTTTCAGTGTCATTTCTGTTGTCGTTGGAATGGTTTGCCACTCAAGAAAGCTGAACTTCCTGTGTGTTAGTGAGCTAGATGTTCTCTTACACGACTGAGTACACAGTAAAATGTCCACTGTTAATTCAACTCTAGCAGTGTTAATTCAAACCTCGACAGATAACATTTGGTTCCACTCCGGAATGTGGGACCAAACGTTAACTGTTAACACTGCTAGAGTTGAATTAATCAAAACAAATCAAAAATCATTTATATAGCGCATTTCACAAACAATTGTCAAAATACACTTCACAGACAACCCTGGCCTAAAGCTCCCCACAGGAGCAAGGCTAAGGCAACAGTGGCAAGGAAAAACTCCCTGGACATTTTGCTGTGTAGCACCCGGTTCACATGTACAGTATCTGCCTATATGCTTAATGTTGTAACATTTAGCCATGTGAAAAATATGGCTACTTCATAAAAAATGAAATTTATCTCTGTCTCAGTACACTCCTGCCCGTCTGTCTCTGTGTATATCTCTGCATTCAATAAATATGGAAATGCGCATTACAAGAATATCTGTCAAACCATTTTAATAGTTTACAACAGTTTCGCCTTATAACGTTTGTCAAATACATCGCAAGGAGACGACAAAACAATCTCAAAATCTGAAGACACGATTTATCTGATAAATGCAACACCCCAAACCTTTCAGTCTCATCTTTGCATATAAGGATTGCGTTCTGATCTGTCATTCATCTAGTTACCATCCAGTTCTACAGCACACTGGAGATTGAACCAAATCCACAACTTCAAGCAGCTCAATGAAAATAGCCCAAAACAAAAGAATTGGGTCATGTGAAATAAATTACTTCTCTGATTAGCTTTCAACACCCTGGTCTAATTCAACACATAACCACTGTAACTAAATATAACTTAACTCTAACCCTAATGTTAATATCCTAAAATCTACCTATCGTCTATTGCACATTGTTTTTGAGGAGTAATATCACATGCTAGTACCATGAAAAAAGGCAACATGCAAAAGATAAGGTGGAAATCGAACGGAACTGAAAGGAGTGAAGGTCAGTGGAACTAAATTGCCCGCGCATCAACACATAATTTGTGTCCACCGATCTGTCTTTTCTGATTCTATACTTCGATTCTATACTAAATTACAGACAAGAGAATCGTTCCGGGCCCTGCGAGAAATTGCATTTGCAAAGGTGAATTTGAGGTGTTAGCAATTTTTTTCGGCTAATTGAAACGGGCAGCGGTTTTGACGTGCTGTCAGAGCGTACCCAATCAATTAATTTAACCGGCCGATTAAGAGCGGATTGCAATCCATTATTGGACATTTACTTAACGCGAATATTTGGCTGAGCTGTCAATCCGAATGGTGTGACAGGACCGTTTTATTTATTTATTTATTTCTCCAATGGAGAAATCCTAGTCGCCCGTCCCAACGGACAAACGCGCGTTGCAGTCGAGGAGAAATTAAAGTGGAAAAAATAAAAATAAATAAATACATTTCCCAAAGCTGACAATATGCGCGTGAACAGAAAGTACTTGAGAATTCCATTATTTATGAACGCTCTATCTGCAGCCCCCAGGAAGACGAGCAGAATCTGATAAAAGCATTAAAATGACGGGCACTGTGCATAATATCTGCCAGGAAGCCTTCATTTATTGTCGGGCCTGTCATACAGAAGGTGGGGAAAAACTGTCAACAGACAGAGGTGCTTCTAATAACGCGCGGAAAGCACAAACCCGGCCGCTGCTACACGGCGAATATAACATCGTATCTACAGCTGGCGATGGAAACTCAGCAGGGAAATGTAATTAGGCGAACCTGAAATCACTCGGTTTGCGTAGATGTCAAAAGCCTCGAAGCGAGGAGAACGAGGTGGAGCTAGCTTAAACACTTAGCCTCGGAGACGTTATTATTCTTGGAAGCACCGTTAAGGAGCGTTTCGACTGCAAGAAGAGCAGGTATCAAGGGTTTATTTTAAATTGGCGTAATCCTGGTCTGCCGCCTCATTATAAATGTTTCAACATTAAGCCGTTAAACGGAGACAAAGGAGCTTCAGGTCACGTGGAGACAGGCCTTTCAGAAAGCAGACTACATTTACATTGTCATAACCGCTCTATGATATATTGTACAAATCACCCATAGATCCCGATTCAGAAAAGATCTCACAGAGAGCTGTTTTTAATGGCCTTGTTATACGGTATAGCTCTGGTGATATAGCCTACACTATAAAACTACAGACAAGTTAATCTTATACAAAGTTTTATTTTTTATTTTTTTCTTATGCAAAGAGTTACAGGAAGCAATGTCAGTTGCCTACAGTGAATGATTACCTGGACTGAAACGGAATGATCAACCAATCAATCAATCAATCAATCAATCAATATTTATTGTTATATCCTCCTGAGTCCCAGCAGCATCAAAGTTTAAGTATTTTTCTACTCTGCAAGTATCTTGGATGACAAAAACATGCTGCAGTGAAAGTATTTTGAAATACATTATTTATTTTATTTGTAATGGATGTCTCTTGCTGCACAGTAGAATATAGGACCCTTGAGATTAAGATCAGAGACTTGTGTCCCCCTGCATGGATCGAAAATGAACTGGTGGGTCTTAGAAGGACTCTTTTCAAAAAAAGGATTGCTCCAAAGCACCTCACGCTGGATGTTTTCCAGAGGGATTCAAAAATGCAACAGAGAAACCACAATTGAGCTGATTTGGGAAAAGCGGGGAAATTATCCCCCGACCGCATGGAGAAAGCGTTCGAGCCGAGCCAGCCTGGGGAACGGTTTGGACACAATCCTTCACCTCCTCCTCAAAAATCGTGACGGCTAAGCTGCAAGCAAACTTTGCGGTGACTTTTTAAGATTACACAGATGTGCAAACTGGATGCTGCAACAGTGTTTATGCTGGACAAGCTCCTCTGCAATTAGGCTTTCCACAGACGGTGTCTTTTTCCCACAAGGACAGATCAATCAATCAAATAATAATAATACTAATAAAAAGAAGAAATAATAATAATAACAATAATAAAAGTAATTTCTTTGCATATCCTTTTGCAACAACAGACCTCTTCCAGAGAAGTTACAAACTGCTCTGCGCTGTACTTTTTCTTTGTGATTTAAAAAATGAAATAAAATTCTAATATTTTATTAGCCATCTGTGCTGTCGTCAGAAAAAGTAGCTTTGAGGGGCCTACACTGCCTCCTGCTGGTGACAAGCGAGGCTGACAGCGAGTGCAGGGAGTGACAGGGGCTCTCAGGTGTGTCTCACTCTTTAAAGCACAGGTGTCAAACTCCAGGCCAGGAGGGGGCGCTGTATCTGCAGGTTTAACTCCAGTCCTGGAGGGCCGCAGCGCCTGCAGGTTTAACTCCAGTCCTGGAGGGCCGCAGTGTCTGCAGGTTTAACTCCAGTCCTGGAGGGCCGCAGCGCCTGCAGGTTTAACTCCAGTCCTGGAGGGCCGCAGCGCCTGCAGGTTTAACTCCAGTCCTGGAGGGCCGCAGCACCTGCAGGTTTAACTCCAGTCCTGGAGGGCTGCAGCGTCTGCAGGTTTAACTCCAGTCCTGGAGGGGCCACAGTGTCTGAAGGTTTTTGGGGTCCTCTCGGCACAGGTGTTTCATTTAAGTCAACTGATTGGCTCAGGAATCAACACAATTTGTTCATAATTGGCCTTGATTGGCTGCTGATTGAAAGGAAACCAGAAAAACCCGCAGACACTGCGGCCCCCTTGGGATTCAGGAGACACTGGAAGGGAGATTGATGGGCTAAAATACACTGCTCACCTGTAGTGTTTAAGGCTTCAAGGCCTCAATTAAGTATTTGCTACACAATTAAGGTGGCAATGCCTGTGGATTAATCTGTACTGTTTGCAATGGCTGTATTTTTTGATTCTGCCATGATGTTTTTTTTCCTGTTTCAGTCACCTCTTTCAGTCATGTGACCAGTATAGACCACCCGGTGCCAGACATTTTGCAGGGAGTATTTTTTTATTTTTCCAAAAAGAATGAATCCTTTTTTCCTCCACTTGTCTCCACCGTGCTGAAGCCCACATTTTTATGACCGTTGAAAAATAAAAGTGTGACGTGGCGTCTCCTCTGAGCGATCGGAGATAATCTGCGTCGTTTTTTCCTGCCGTATCCCAAGGTTCCCCTGAAGAGAGGGGGATTCTGGGGAGGCCCTTATCTCTCACACACGGGGCCTCTAGGCCTCCTCCATCGCTCTAAATCCCACCCGGCTATCCTCTCTTTCATCGGCACGAGCCGTCTGAAGGCTCAGACGCAAAGAGCCGTAATTCACTCAGCCTGCTGCAGACGGCTGCACGTCTGGCTCACAAACCAACATCCAGAGCTGGGCTCTCTTTTTTGTGTGTGGATATTTTCCCTCTGTAAGTTTGTTCTTTTTCTGCTGTTTCACGTGCTTCAAACTGTGAATCTCTGCTGCGATGCTACTTGGAACAGCACGCGAATATATCATCCATCCATCCCGTCAGAATAGACACCCTGAGAAAGCAGGAAGTCAGACGACATACGCAGTAATTTCCCATGATGCACTCGCACTGGCGCGGGAGTAATGGAACGGTGCGGCTTTCTGAGAACCGCTAGGACAGATTACACTTCGCAGAAACATGGTTTTTAATTTTTGTTCCTTTCTTCTGAGAACAGGGAAGAGGCAGAACAAACAAACAAACAAACAAAAAAGTAAAACAACACCAGGAGACAGGGGCCCCACAATTATGTGCAGGGGGGAGGGGGCCCAGAGTACTCACAGGGTGGAGAGAGAGTGCGGGGGGGGGGGGGGGGTCAGGGTACTCACAGGGTGGAGAGAGCATGGGGGGGGGGGTCAGGGTACTCACAGGGTGGAGAGAGTGCAGGGGGGGGGAGGGGCAGCGTACTCACAGGGAGGAGAGAGAGAGTGTGTGTGGGGGGGGGGGCAGTGTACTCACAGGGTGGACAGAGTGTGTGTGGGGGGGGGGGGGGTGCTGTCCCAGCGTACTCACAGCGTGGAGAGAGCATGGGGGGGGGGGGGGGCAGTGTACTCACAGCGTGGAGAGAGCATGGGGGGGGGGCGGGGGGCAGTGTACTCACAGGGTGGACAGAGAGTGTGTGGGGGGGGGGGGTGGTGTCCCAGCTTACTCACAGCGTGGAGAGAGCATGGGGGGGGGGGCAGTGTACTCACAGCGTGGAGAGAGCATGGGGGGGGGGGGGGGGGGGCGTGTACTCACAGGGTGGACAGAGAGTGCAGCGTGTCGAAGGCTCCCGGGGTCATGCCGGTGATCTGGTTGTCGTACAGGGACAGCAGGCGGACAGAGCTGAGGCCGGTGAAGCTGCTGTTGCTCACGCAGCCAATCCGGTTGCTCCGCAGCATCCTGCAGAGAGAGAGAGAGAGAAAAAAAAAAAACACGCCGACTGTTACTGTCGCTGTCTCCCGGCAACAAGACAACCCCCCCCTCCGCCCCCCCACCCATGAGGACCGGGCTCAAATCTTAATTAAGATGCGCTCACAGCCAGGCCTGTGCTGCAGCCACACCACTGCCTCAGACGCAGGGGTTACTCTGCATAACTATGGCGGCCATTTTTTATTTATCTTTTTGTTATTTTATTTTCATGCCGTGCTGAAGATGCTGCGGTGGCCGTTCCTCAGCTCTCAGTCTCGCATTAATAAACACGAGGGCCCGGGAAAGAGCAGAGAGGCGTCCCCATACAGGCCCGTGATTAATCCAGGACGCGTGCTCACAAGGCTGCGGCCTTCGCACTGTGAACGGCTCGGGCGATCTAGCACAGTCAGCCGAACAAGCCGGCTGACACAAAAACGGGTTCTCACAACGTTGCTGCAATGTTTCGGCAACGTTATAACACTGACAAAACATTTCAGCAACATTGTGAGAACACTTCCCCCACCAGCCCTCACTTCTGTGTTCTCACGGCAGTCGCATGTTAATTCAACGCCAGTAAAGGACGGTGCAGTCCCTGACCTTACCCACTGAGACTAGACGTGAATCACTCTTTATTGATCTGCGGTGGTGACATTTACAGCGAGCGATCAACACAAGGCAAGGCTTGGACTTATTTTGATTAGCGGTGGCACTGCAGTGGGGGTATAGAGACTGTTCATAAGCCACTGGTGTATCAACGCCATGCATGATTTAGACTAGTCATGAGTAAGGTTTCCTGCAGTGAGGGTGATACGATATGACATCAGCAACTCGCTGATTTGAGCCAATCATGTTTTCCTGAGGCGAAACCTTCAGTTAGTCTCTCTCTGAAACATCTCTCTTTCTCGTCACAGGTCTGGATTAAACTGGATTTCTGAAACGTTTCTCTCTCCCTCATCACAGGTCTGGATTAAACTGGATTTCTGAAACATCTCTCCCTCTCGTCACAGGCTTGGATTAAACTGGATTTCTGAAACATCTCTCTCCCTCATCACAGGTCTGGATTAAACTGGATTTCTGAAACGTTTCTCTCTCCCTCATCACAGGTCTGGATTAAACTGGATTTCTGAAACGTTTCTCTCTCCCTCATCACAGGTCTGGATTAAACTGGATTTCTGAAACGTTTCTCTCTCCCTCATCACAGGTCTGGATTAAACTGGATTTCTGAAACATCTCTCTCCCTCTCATCACAGGCTTGGATTAAACTGGATTTCTGAAACATCTCTCTCCCTCTCGTCACAGGTCTGGATTAAACTGGATTTCTGAAACATCTCTCTCTCTCACCAAAGGTCTGGATTAAACTGGATTTCTGAAACATCTCTCTCTCTCACCAAAGGTCTGGATTAAACTGGATTTCTGAAACGTTTCTCTCTCCCTCATCACAGGTCTGGATTAAACTGGATTTCTGAAACGTTTCTCTCTCCCTCATCACAGGTCTGGATTAAACTGGATTTCTGAAACATCTCTCTCCCTCCCCAGTCACAGGTCTGGATTAAACTGGATTTCTGAAACATCTCTCTCTCTCGTCACAGGTCTGGATTAAACTGGATTTCTGAAACATCTCTCTCTCTCATCACAGGTCTGGATTAAACTGGATTTCTGAAACATCTCTCTCCCTCCCCAGTCACAGGTCTGGATTAAACTGGATTTCTGAAACATCTCTCTCTCTCGTCACAGGTCTGGATTAAACTGGATTACTGAAACATCTCTCCCTCTCATCACAGGTCTGGATTAAACTGGATTTCTGAAACGTTTCTCTCTCTCTCTCGTCACAGGTCTGGATTAAACTGGATTTCTGAAACATCTCTCTCCCTCCCCAGTCACAGGTCTGGATTAAACTGGACTTCTGAAACATCTCTCTCTCGTCACAGGTCTGGATTAAACTGGATTTCGGATGGCGGGGAGCGCAGAGGGACACTCACAGGGTCCGCAGGCCGCTGAGGCCCTTCAGCATGCGGTAGTGCACGTTCTCCAGGCGGTTCCCGGTCAGGATGAGCTCGTTGACCCCCGCGGCGCCCTCGAAGGAGCCCTCCTCGATGTCCGTGATTTTGTTGTTGCTCAGGTTGCTGTGGGGGGGGGGCAAACGGAACCCGGCGGTTACCATGGCATCGCGGCAGAACGCTCGGAGCCACCACAGATTCCGCACGGTCACCAGATACTCAGCTCTGTTCTGTACTCTGTGACGCGGAAATCTCGATCCCCTTACTGAAACCAACATGTTCCAATTTGACATTATATATCTTATATATCCGCAAATTCAAGCAAAATACTGTGGCAGTGGATGGTCTCCACTGTAAAATATCACAGTAAACTGGAACCTCCTGTAGTTACTAAATGGGAGAATGTAGGAGCTGTGTATCTCGTAAATGTACAATATCTGTGGTATCGCAGCTGAGTATCTGGTGAGTCCATGATATCTGTGGTATCGCTTTCAGGAATGACAGTGGTTCCTCTGCTCAAGGACTGTTCTCATATCCCCTGATATCACTGGAACAAAGGCGTCATATAAAAGTGCTTAAGGTGTTATGGGAGAGCGCTTCTGGTACACCTTGAGCCGTCTGAATGCTGAATGGCTGTGATTGCGCTAACAATAAATGCGATTGATCCGCCCACACACACACACACACACACACACACACACATATATACACAAACACCTCAATTTTCCATTCCCTCAAAAGACAACAAAGACAATATCGTTTTATTATAATGCCTGTCTGCCAGCTGCTGTGTGTTTACCTCCTCAGGAGAGTGTGTGCGTGTGTGTGTGCGTGCTTGTGTGTGTATGTGTGTCTAAGTTTCAGAGGCAGTACACTCACATTTTTCGGAGCTGGGGGAGTTTCTTGAAGATGCCGGTCGCTTCCAGAACGGTGAACTCGTTGTTGTTGAGACGACTGGATGAAAGGAAGAGAAGATGAAGAATAAAGGGTTCAAAGCCTCACTACTGAGGGCCTTCAGAGAGAATCCACTCACTTAAAGGCAAACGTGACACATTATGAAGGTGAAATACTCTCCTCAAAACAATAAAAAACAAAGAATGCAAATTTTAGTACACTGTTAGTTGGAAACATTGTTTGCCATTTTGTTTTTCTGTCTAAATGATTGTGTACAAGGTCACATAGTTCACTTGCTCAGATTCCATACGAGAGCCCCCCCCCCCCACCCTCCCCCTCCTCGCCCACGGCCCAGTGCATTGTGGGAGGCGACTCACAGCTCGGCCGTGTACTGGGGGATGTGGTCGGGGATGCGCGTCAGCTTCTGATTGGAGCAGTCCACCGTGGTGCCCTCGCACCTGCACTTGTCGGGGCAGGCCAGGTCGGCGAAGCAGTCGCTGCCCAGTTTGGAGCGGTAGTCCTCCGTGCCTGCGGGACACCGACGGGCGCGCGTCACTCAGGAAAACCACGGCAACGTTCCGGAGCGGGGAGGGGGAGGGGCTGTTAGTACACAGGGAGGTTTACAGGAGCGAAGGGGCGGGGCTCAGAAAACCGGGAGAGGGGCTGACGTAGCTGCTTATTGGTCAAGGCTGACGACACGGAGCAATCAGGAGCCGCCAGGAAGTGGAATGATTCTGGAGCAGAGGAAACTCGTTTGTCTCCATTATAAAAAAAGGACAGGAATTTGGGTCCTAAGCCAGCAAAAGAAATTAAATAAAAACAATAATTTAATAAAGGGGAATGAGACTCCCTCTCGAGTCCGTTTCTGTTTCCTCAGCTGAAGGAACAGACAGATCCCTCTTTTTTCTAGACAGTGGCAGACAGACCCTCGTGAGAGCCACCCCCCCCCCCCATCCCCCACCCCCCACAAACCCCACCACCCCTGAATCCCATCCCACAAGATGTCATGCACTCGTCAAAAAAAAAACTCAAAACGTTCCTTCTAGTACTGAACCGCACAAGAGGGCCGTCTCTTCTGGTTTTCCCAGGCTCGAAGGACACTGCAAGACATTCCATGGTGCTTGACAGAACCATGCTTTACTCATACCGTGCAACCACATGGTTAGATCAAGCACAAAAGAAAGACCTGCTGAATTTCCTGCTCTAGGGCGAGGGAGGGAGGGAGCGAGGGAGGAGGGGAGGGGGGGAGAGAGAGAGGGGGACACAGTGTGGGACAGGGGATAGAGGGATGGAGGGAGAAGGAGGGAGAGAGGGAAGGAGGGACACTGTTGGACAGGGGATAGAGGGATGGGGAGAGGGAGGGAGAGAGGGAAAGAGGGGGACATAGTGTGGGACAGGGGATAGAGGGATGGGGGAGAGGGAGGGAGAGAGGAAAGGAAGGAGAGAAAGAGAGTGAGGGGGACACTGTGGGACAGGGGATAGAGGGATGGGGGCGTGGGAGGGAGGAGGTAAAAGAACAGAGGAAGACAGTGGCAGGAGATTTACAGCAGCGTTGGCATGGACAGAAGCAAGGTTCGCGGTAGTACAGGAACACACAGCAACACGCAGCGTTTGTCCCCCTCTAACAGAACACGCCTCCACCTCAGCCCTTCACTTCAAACGATTAGGGAACCCACAGAAGATAAAAATATACTGTCGTAATGCACTGGTGTTTGGGTGCGGAGGGTGGGGGGGTTCGGGGGGGGGGGGGGCTGGGGGGTGAGACAGCACATGGGGGAGAACAGTAGGGGCACAGAGGGGGGGAGCTGCCGAAACACAGGAGGTGCTGTAGCTGGAAGGCAGGTGTGTTACTTACAGCCGAAATGGTGAACTCCTGAAATTAGGCCGGAGAGCCAGGAGGGAAAAGAGGACACAGTGTTTCATCCTTTAGCTCTCTAAACCCCCCCCCCCCTTCCAGCAGGTCACGTGACCAAGCCATTGCAAGCTACCAGGGTAACCAGGGCCCAGTTGTTTATAGGAACTTTCCCCTCCCCCCCTCTCAGGAAGAAACAAAAAATAAAAAAATAAGTTGGAAAAAGTTTGAGATTGGAGGTCATTTCCATTTCAGTCTAAATTTAAATTCAATTCTTGGACAATTAAAAAATGGCCAAAGTGTTTAATGAAAACTAAAAATAATAATAAGGACAGCAATAATAAAACATACAATTTCTATAAACTGGAACCGACTTCAACTCTGGTATACAATAAAAAGTCCAGAGCAACTGTCCTGCGACTTCCGTCTCCAAATCAGAGAGAGGCCCCCTCACGTTTTGGCTAAGAGGCTAACGGCTGCCTTCGGGCTGCTCGGGGAAGCTTGCATTTTAAAGAGCCTGTTCCCCCCCCCCCAGCCAACCCCCCACACCCCCCCCCCCACCTGCCTCATTACACGGTGCCCTCGACTGGCATTCCCAGCTGAGGCCTTTCTGAGGTTATCAACAAATTAAACACTTGCCGCAGACATGCAAATGTGTTAGTACAGTCTCGTCAAAGCACTCAGAAGCACGGCAAGCTCGCGCCGAAAACTCCACAGGGGAAAGAGAAGAAAATGTTAATTTGCCTAATTAAAGGGGTTGAACTATCGCTGTTCTCCCTTGCAGTTACGGAGTATCAACAGAGAATAATTGCTCAGCGTTGGATGAGATCATTTAGGGAAGCGTTCTAAACCACGGCTTGCTGACTGATCAGCGGCATATCCAAAGTGACACACTTGAACTGAATGTCTTAAGAATGAATAAAAAAAACTGGCTTTTGTACAAAAACTATATTTTTAACAATGCTTTGGAATGAAACTCCTACGCTACATGATTATAAAAAAAGAATGGTTAACATTCATAGGAAAAGCACTTCAGTTAGACCCTTGATGGACTGAAAATTCAATCAAAGAGCTAACGCTTGCACACTGATGAAATGCCAAGTGACAGATGAACTGAATACATTTTTAAAAGCTGTTAAATATTCATTGTATTTACAAGCACTATCAAACACAAAGAAGTGAATATGCATAATTATTATCTTTTTCCCGTTTCGAGGTGCCTGTCGGAAAAACTGCTACAAACACCACATCATGAAAGAACTTCTGAAATGCAGTGTGCACACACAGAATCCAAGAATACACACTGGCCTTTCACTCACACAGGTAGAGAATGCCTGTACGGTCACCAAGGCAACGAAGAGCCAGGGTTACATGCAAACCAGGAATAATAAAGCAGGACTGATGGTTGGTGTCATCACCAGAGAGAAGCTCCACCAATCACAGATGCTGTTGATAACGAGAGATGGAACAACGGCAACAGCGATTGGTGGATAGCTTTTGGCTACACTTCCTGGATACCATAAAGGACTCTGGAAGTAGAGCCAGAAAGTATCCACCAATCACCATCTGGGCTACTCCTCGGGTAACTAATGTTACAACCGCATGATATTTGTCTGGCAACGTCCAATACAGCTACCCACTGTAATAGAGACTGATATGTCCTTTTTTACTAATCATAAGGTAATAACCCTATGAGTCTTTATTATGTAGCAGCACTGGACCTCAACCACACAAATATCCTGCATTAGTAATGTCCGTTCCTGTGGAATTGCCCATCTGTGTTGTTCTGCGTCTGATTACCAACGTGCTCTGTGATTGGTGGAGCTCCTCCGTGGTTTCCATACCAACATTCCATCTCTGTTCCATTACGCCTGATTCATCCACTGGTTAAAAAAAAAAAAAAAAAAAAAAAAAATGTTTTGTGAACAGCTACTGAACTTAGGTGGTGGACGTGTCAGTCATCTCCAGTGCTGCTTCCGAAACATTCACAGAAGTGCTGTTACTGAAAAATCAGGCTGGGAGGGGGGTGTGTGTGTGGGGGGGGGGGGTGGGGGTACTCTTTGGGTGAGCAGCCATAGCACCACACCTGAATGACCTACCTGGAATGAAATACTGTTCTTTTGCTAAACAAGAGAGGAGATAGACAGAGAAAGACAGAGCTGAAGGGTGACTAGAAGAGGACAGAAATACGTGTGTGTCTGCATGCATACATGTATGGTGTGTGTGCATGTGTGTGTGTACTGTATGTGTTTGTCTGCATGCATACACGTATGGTGTGTGTGCATGTGTGTGTGTACTGTATGTGTGTGTCTGCATGCATACATGTATGGTGTGTGTGCATGTGTGTATGTACTGTATGTGTTTGTCTGCATGCATACACGTATGGTGTGTGTGTGTATGTGTGTGACTGCTGTATGTGTGTGTCTATGTGTTGTGTGCTTCACTGGAAATACAGTGCTGTTCATCTTCACTGGACGCCACATAAGGAAAATGGGTGTACAGTATGACATCATCACCTTGATTTATACCTGAAGGAACAAGGAGAAAGTGGGTGGGAGCAGGGCGGAGGAGCAGCCGGGTGGAGCGGAGCGGAGGGGAGGGGAGGGGGCGTGTCAGAGCGTGGGTCGGGCGGGGAGGCGGGGCCGGTTACCTGAGCAACGGAACTTCTTGCTCTTGATCTGACCGATGCGCTTGTTGGCGAGGCGGCGGGGGCTGGTGCAGCGGGCGCCGCTGGTCTCGATGGGGTTGTCCTGCAGGTAGTCGGCCAGCCACTTCAGGTGGCAGTCGCAGATGAACGGGTTCTGGGCCAGGTGCCTTGGAGGAAGCCAGGCCGTTTGTTTTTAAATAAAATTTTTAAAAAAGTTTCAGGTGAGAGAAGCACGCGTGAAGCGGTGTTGGTGAGAGAGCCAAGGGATTCCCCGCAGGTTATCACAACCCTTTTCTGTTTCCTTGTGTGTGAGAGATCTCCTCACCCCACAACACCACATTCCCTGTGGGACTTACTACTACCTTACAATACTACCCAGAAAGACACTGTTCATTCTGAAAGCTTCCTGTCCTAATTCTTGCCAAAAAACAAATAGAGTTGCTTGATAACGCTCCCTGACACACAACAGTATAATAAACAATGGTAAAATGCCCTTATGGAAACTTATATTGAAATAAAACATAGTTCCAATGTACTGCAAAACGTCACAATATATAGGCAAGCAAATTGTTGCAAATACTGCAATACCTTACACAACTGCAAAATATATTTTTTCTTTTCTATATTTCAGTATAAGTCTGCATATCTTAAATATATTGCAATATATTGCATTTCTGTAAGGGAACAGTAGGGATCACAGTAGCTTATATAAGCAGATAGTTCATTCTACTGTCAAAGACCAAAAGTGGAGACTGTACAGTGATATCTCTATCAAAAACAGTACAGACAAACCGTGAGGGAAACCTGTTGCAACTGTTTCAGGCATTTTCCAGCGGAAGGCCCGCGGGGGAAAAAAAACTCAAAAAGCAAATATTACATACAGCGTTTGGATGGCTCGAAGGGCGGCGAACGTTCCCTTGGCGATGGTTTGGAGCTTGTTGTCGTAGAGGGAGAGGAGGTTCAGGTTGTGCAGATCTTGAAACGCATCCACACGCAGGCAATTAATCTTGTTGGCGTTCAGAAGGCTGACAACATGAGAAAGAAACACGGATTGTGTAAAAAAATAAAAATAAAAAACCTACTCCAGTTCACTGCAGGTCTGTTAGTGCTTTTGTCAGGTCTACTGGATCATCTGCACATTATATGGACCAGATATGAAGGACTAACAATTCATGATTCCACATCCAGCGGGATTTCAGCTCAGAATGTGTTTCGCATTTGCTCTGGTTTCAGGCAACGACTGTTTAGAAAAAAATATATGAAAAAAAAAAGAGGGAAATATTATCGCCAGATTTTTATCTTAAACCAAACAAATATTTTTTTTTTAAAGAAATCCTTAAAGGAACCGGCTGAACAAACAGCATCGGAGATTAATCATTTTCAGGCGTGCTCGCCGTGGCTCTGGAAACGTCGAGCCGATAGAAATGCGCTCGTTTGTACGAACGCACGCTTCGCCGCTACGCGCCTGGAAGCCGGCGTTCTCTGAAGAGCGGCTGAATCTGGGGGGTGGGGGGGTGGGGGGGGGTGATTCTCTCAGAGGTAGCGTCCGGTAAGGCCCGGATTTGACCCGGATCTGGCCCGGATTCAGTCCAGATTTGGCCCGCGGCGCGGCGCGGTGCGTAGGAACACGTCATGTCATCAACACTTCCTCAGGAATGCGGGGTTAGCGGCAGGAAGTTGTGATTTCAGTAATACTGCCCCCCCCCCCCCCCCCCCCCCCCCCCGCCACCCCCACCTCCGCACCCCCTTGTCCCCCACCGCCAAATCTTCTGAAGCCCAGACACGCCCTCCCAGGCGCTGTCACACGTGTGCTGTCTCTGATCACAGCAAGCGCCGACAAAAAACAAAAACAAATCATCTCAATACCCCAGATTTTTCTCAAAAGGCATTTCTGAGAAATATCTAGGCGTTACGTTATATTCGGAGAGCTTCTGTTGTTTTGCATGTTTTTGTCTGCGCGTCCTGAAAATAAAACTACAGGCCCATCGCAGAAATAAGACGGTTTCCGTGGGCGACGAGAACATTCAGACCAGCGGCTTACGCGGCGGCACCTGCGGCGCATTTCTGAGGGGTTTCGTCAGCGCGCGGGGATCAGAAGCACGACGGACTTCCTGTCGTCAGACGCTGCGGCATTACGCCACTTCCTGTCCCGTGAGGTTTAAAAGCCGCGCGCAGAAAGCGCCTCGCAAAAAACCCGCTAAATACCACACAAAAAACACAAAAAATCTCCCCTCCTGTGGGGGGCGCTATGCGACACCCACTCATCAGCCCCCACCCCCCCATCACCCCCCCCCAATGCCACCCAGTTGGGATTCCCCTCACTGAAACCCCAGGAGCCGCCAGATAATGCTCGTGCGCTAACCCCCCGCGCCCCCCCCGGGCTGTAATCGGTCCCCGCGCCCCCCCCCCCCCCGCCCCCCCCGGGCTGTAATCGGTCTCCGGAGCTGGCAGGCCGGAGCGGCAGTAAGCCAGCTATTTGGCGGGATAATCCCTCATAAAATGACAGCGGCGCGTTGGGGGAGGGGGGGGGGGGAGCCGCCAGCCCCCCCGCCCGCCCGCCAGGCCGTTTACATTTTGCTAGCGTGCGCGGCGGCGGCTGGTAAGATAAGCACATTGTGCTCCTTCTGTCCCCGGCGATGGCCTTTTGGCCGGCCTGCAACTCAGAGAGCTCCTCGTGACAACTTCATCTGCCCCCCACCCCCCATCACCCCCCGCCCCACCCCCCGGGAGCAGCTGGCTGCCCCATGTCTCATCTACACCACCCCCCCCCTGCCACCACCACCCCCCTGCCTCCGCGACTCCACACAAAACGCACTTCGCTCACACTTCCCCGTACGAGGGCAAGGACTGCGAGAGAGGGAAGGCGAGATGAATGACTGGATGAATGAATGGATGAATGAAATATAATAAACCGCGTGTGTAATCCCTTAATGCGATGTTCCGGGTGGCCTGACGCTCCATTTTACACTTACTGTCACATTCAGCCGCTTTTTTTCTCTCTTTTTTTTGCAGACGCTGTCATCCAGCGAGACTTACTGTGGCTTACCAGCGCCTTTCAGCCACGAGAGGAAGCTGAGCAAGGGTTCTAGAGCCATGGCGGTCTCTTCGTACCCGCCGAAACAGCGTCGCGATTTAGAGCAACTCGTTCTACTCCTTTTTTTCGTCCAATGAAAACGCTTAAAAACAACGAGCGCGCGGAACGCGTAAACTCAAACTCCGCCTGACGACCGGGATTCATTTTACGCGTTCTCTTCTTTATTTTTTTACACCGCGCTCAGATAAAAAAAACGGTTTCGCTAATTTGAATGTTCACTCACAGCAGCTGCAGGGAGAAGAGCCCCTCGAACAGGCCCTTGGGGAGCTCGGTGATTTTGTTCCCGTACAGAACCCTGAAACAGAGGAAAAGGATAAAAACAAAAACACGTTAAGATATTCCACGGATACGAGACGAGACGAGCACAGCACAGCACAGCACGGCACAGCACAGCACAGCACAGCACAGCATTGGGCATCGGGAGCAAGCAGAAAACCCGCGAACTTAACATCCCGTTAGCCTTGCCTCACTGACCGCCATTTTCACCCGAAGCAACATCAAATTAACAACAAATAGCACAACACACACACACACACACACACATTCAACACACACACACACACACACACACACACACACACACTCTCTCTCTCTCTCTCTCTGTCTCTCAATAACAGCAGCGTTTCAGTGTGTTCTTGCGCGGACTGGAAAGGCCTGTCGTCTCCGCGCTGGTCGCTGGATGCACTTTTCTGGAAGGGGCCCCAGTAGAACGTGCCGCTCGGGGCCCGAAGATCCCACCAACGGAGAAGCTTTTGAACAGGGTCCCCCCCGGAGATGGGGGGGGGGTAAGAAAAGCAGAGTGAGAGAGAGAGAACAAGAGAGAGGAAGAGAGAGAAAGAGAGAGTCCCGCTTCTTCCTGTAAGCCCCAGTGCTTCATTAAGGTCTGCTTGCCAGAGGTCGGTGAGGAGAACAAGGTCTGAGTGACTTCAAAAACAACAAAAAAAATCTGCTGGATAAACACCGCCATGGTCTGTATATGAAAACCATGTGTGCCCCCCCCCCACCCCACTCCACCCCCAACAGCACCCCTGCTGGAGGGAGGAGTCATGGCCTTGACGATCCCGGTGTTGCACTAGCCCCTCGACGAGCCATGAAAGCACTCTGGGACATCCCGCTGACCGTGGCGGAGGCTAACAGTACACATTCAGGGTCACAGGCTCTTCTGACCGGGTTACATAGCGCCCTCTGGTGGGAGGGAGGGGAACAGGCCAGGTCCTGATACATTCCAGCCAACTCCCCCCACACCCCCCCCCCCCCCCCCGCCCGTCTTCTTGTGGCGCTTTTCCATGAAACTTTTCCTTTTCTTTCTCTCTTCCTTCCGTTCCATCTTTCCGTGCTTGGCCTCGCAGGGAAGGGATGGCGGATGAGCGGGATTCTCCCTGTCCCCTCCGAGGCGGCCATGACGCCCGTGAGTAATTTACAGCGAAGACGCGCTCTCAAAACAAACGCCGCGTCTCTCAGGGTCGGCTCTCGGGCGCTGGCGGGAAGGCGAGCCGCGCGGTCGGGTAGGAGGGCGGGGACGTCCCGGGGGCCGCCAACGCCGCTCTACCTGAACAATGGCGGACATTGAGCCGGGCCCTGAGCGCGGGCCGGAAGCTTCCGGAACAACAGCCACCCGACGGTCACCTTCGCGGGCGCCAAAGCAAGCAAAGGGAGATGGGAAGGGATGGTCCCCACACGGACACTCACAGGGAGTTCAGAGACCGCAGGCCCAGGAAGGCATCTGGAGCCAGCTCAGAAATCTGGTTGTTGCTCAAGTCTCTGTGAGAAGGAGAGAGGGAGAGAGAGAGAGAGAGAGAGAGAGAGGGAGAGAGAGAGAGAGAGAGAGAGAGAGAGAGAGAGAGAGGGAGAGGGAGAGGGAGAGAGAGAGGAGAGAGAGAGAGAGGGAGAGGGAGAGGAGAGAGAGAGAGAGAGAGAGAGAGAGAGAGAGAGAGGGAGAGGGAGAGGGAGAGAGAGAGGGAGAGAGAGAGAGAGGAGAGGGAGAGGGAGAGAAAGAGAGAGAGAGAGAGAGAGAGAGAGAGAGAGAGAGAGAGAGAGAGAGAAGAGAGAGAGAGTATAGCATCAGTGTCTGTTATGGGATTATAGCATCAGTGACACTATGTAAATACAATGGGGTAAGCCCCACAAAAGGACTTGTGTTATACCAAAGGGAAATATCCCTTTAAGAGTTGCAAACCCAGTTCTCTAATTATTACGCTATGCTGCCATCCTTATAATTATAATTATTATTTTTTTAAAAATTGAACAATATACGACTTGGTGCAAAACAAATGACCACATCCCTTGGCATAGCGATGCGAGAATGCCTCTGTAGTGCTATTTGCTGAGCTACATGTATTTGGGTTTCTGTGTGTGTGTGCATGTGTTTGTGCGTGCGTGCGTGCGTGTTGGTGCGTGCGTGCGTGCGTGTTGGTGCGTGCGTGCGTGCGTGTGTGCGTGCGTGCGTGCGTGTGGCGTGCGTGCATGCGTGTTGGTGCGTGCGTGCATGCGTGCGTGCGTGCATGCGTGTGTTTGTGCGTGCGTGCGTGCGTGTGTGTTGGTGCGTGCGTGCATGCGTGCGTGCGTGTGTGTGTTTGTGCGGTTTGTAAGGACAGCAGGGCCTGTACTCACATCCGTCTCAGCTTCTTGTAGGGGGAGAAGGCCCCAGGCGGAATGACCTTGATGGCGTTCTGCTCCA